>CM071928.1:8218922-8332135 GCA_016081115.2 Rehmannia glutinosa
CTTATAAAAGCCAAGAGTTTGAGTTGGAAAAGGATTCATGTAATATTCATTCATTGATATACATAGAAATCAGATTATAGGGATGAAAGTTCATATTTTTGAGAGGAGAAACATATATTGTAGTGAGGAAGAGAGTTAGAAGGCTTGGATCACCATGGAGAGGCGCTAAGGCACAATGATTGAAGATCGCTCGGAGAAGAAGATGAACTCCACCACTTCATCATCATACTTCCAACAGGGGAGTCTTATGTTGGTTTTGGAAGTTTTAACTTCAAGTATTCATGTTGATTTCGAAGAAACTTCTTGTTTAATTGTTGTTTTCATTCTCAAATCCATCATGAGTTAAATCGCTAGTGTTTGAATGTGATGAACCCTAGAACTTATTTGTGATCATTGGTTTGAATGTTTTAATATATTTTCTTATGTTTTTTATGCGAGTCACTTATGTTATGCTTGTTTATTCGGATTGGTATATGCGCAATATTGATTTGAAGTTTATTTTTCACCGGGAAAATCGAGAGATTCATGGTGAAATAGAACTAATATAAGTGAAAGGAGTTGCATGCAATCCTAGATATAGGGCGACATAAATCTTCCGGATTAGGGTCAAACCTAATATGGGAATTCACAAATCGTTAATGCAATCTTGGGGTTTTAACTAGAAAGAGATTTCATTAATCAACTTGAGGTTAGGAGTTTTTCGCCTTGAGAAAGGGTTTAACTTAATTTAGGAATGCCTACGGTCCATGAAGCATGAAAATATGTTAAGGGATGGTTAAAACTTAAAGGTTATGGTTGTATTTATTTTGGTAAAATCACAAAGACGTTCTAGAGGGATTCACATTCAAGCACATTTATATCCAACATCTTCCAATCCGAGTGTATCTGATATCTTTAGTGTTCTTAGTTGCCTCTTCCACTTTTATTTGCTTTTGTTTTATTTTTATTTTGCAACAAACTATTTGACGAATTTGTAGGCTAGATAATAAAAAGACGGTAATTACTAGTAATCATAGTCCTCGTGGGAATGACACTCGATACTCGCTTAGCTTTGCTATAAACGATAGTGCACTTGCCTAGGCCGTTTTTTTAGGAGTAGCTTCCAGCCATCAAGAGCCCATGCAAAGAAGACAGACACGGTGAGGGGAATCACCACCCCGAGGACACAACTGCTACCCTCATCCTAAGAAGAAAGTTGCCCCTACAGCTGCAAAGAAGAAAGCTGCTCCTGCAGCTAAGAAGATAATTACCCTGCCCTGCGGTGAAGTCGCCGCCGTGCAGCCGAGTCATTTGCCCCTGCAGCCGAGGGAGAGGAGGAACATCGTACTCCTTCTCCCGCCATCAAAAAGAATAAGCACACGACCAAACCCAGGAAGCCAGCTGCGACGACGTTCTCCTTCCAGGAACCAGAAAACGTAGAGAAAAAGGTTCCCCTTTTGCCCAAGAGAAGAAGACTGGTTAGGCAGTCTGAACTAGAGAAGATAGTTGAATTTTCTACTTAACTGGAGAAATAAGATAGGACTGCTAGTGATCGAGAAAGGTAGTCTCCCGAGGTTATAGATGAAACTATCAAGTCTGCTGAGGATGATCAGCAGAGGCCCATTGAAGACTCAGTTGGGCGTCAGACAGCTGAGGGAAGCAAAGCAACAGAGACAACTGTACATCCCGTTGAAAAGGTTGTCTCTCCACTGCCATCTTCCTGAAGGAAAGGAGCAAAGACAAAGATATCTTGCCCTCAATCCCTGAAAAGGAGGAACAAGATGAAGATGATGATAACGATTGCATCATGTATTCTCCTCTATATCCAGACATCCAGAGACGCCTACGAGAGTGGAGAGAATGGAAACTTGACCACTCAAGGGTACAATTTGCTCACCTTGAATACATCGAAGAAGAAGAAAAATTATTGTGATTCCTCGGCGTTAACACTGTGCTACAAGCCCTGGACGAAGCTAACTGCATGGATCTTCTCCGCATCATTAAAACAGATGAGAAAGACAAAGCTGAGGAGGAAGCCCGTGCATTAGAGAAGTCTCATCATACTCTTGTTGAGTACACAGACAGTGACGAGGATATGGATCCCACTGCTGCAGCAGAGAAATCAGACTTGCAGAAGGCTCTGAGGGAATCAAGACACATGCACGAGCAACAACTATTTGAAGGACTAGGAGAGTCGTCTCAATCTCCCCCGCAGACCGATCCTCTGGGAGTAGCGCATCACATTGCCTCAGTCATCGCTGCAGCTGTATCCCCTATTCAATCGGAGGATGTTTCCAAGGGCACTTGTGATGAAACTGGGATCATGGGCACCCAAGTCGAGCCAACCCCTAATGAAGGTGTTTTACCACCTGCCCCATCGGCTGAGCACTCTATGGAAAAAGCCGTGAGTTAGGATCAGAGTGACCCCACCGCTAGTCACTCAGCTCGTGCGCCAGCTGAGGGGGAAACTCACTCCACTGTAGCAAGGTTGAAGGATGCTGCAGATGACTCTATCTTGAAGAAATGTGGCGAAATGGAAATTGAAAAAGGAATACAGCGAAATGACATTGACGAAGCTCGGACAGTTGAGTTTGTCCCAGCTGAAATGTCAGCTGCTTTGAAGGCTGATGACACTGTTCTAATAGTCGAGGCAAATGATGGAGATTCCCCAGGAGTTAACACTCTGGGTAGTGAAAGTGCAATCCAAGGGGTTGAGACCTCTATGGATGCCAATACCGAAGACCCTAAGACAATTGCGACTGTCAAAGGGAACGTTGAAGGCCTTGCAGCAATTGAGTCTGCTGGAGGTATTGAAGGCTCGAGGGAGGTTGAGACTTCTCTGAGTAAAGGTCAAGAAACTCAAAACATTCCTCCTATTCACAGCGCTGAAGTTGAGAAGAAAGTAAGCGCACTTTATGACTCCTAGGAGAACCTTGATATATCATTCTTGGGGTCTGAAGATGAAGCTGAGTCCACACCTATTGCAGATCCAAAGGACCCAGCTGAGGATGTTCTCGCATCTACGAGCCAGCCAAGTGACAAAGTTGCTCGTCAAAAATTCAATTTCGATGATGAGCCAAGACCCCAAGTCTCATCATCATTCGATGACGCTGATGATGCAGCAGAGGAACCGAAAACTCAATTGGACAAATCAACTGAGACGAAAGAAGCTGTTAAGACAGCTGAGGCTCAGTCAGCTGGGCATAATATCCCAAAAGCCCCAGCTGAAACCAAGTCAACTATGCAGGCTTCCACAGCTGCAGCAGTAACGACTCCATCAGCTCTGTCACAGGCTCCCACAGTTGTGACCACTACCGATGAAGCTATCGCCGCTGAGGTACAACGAGTTGAGTCAACAAAGGTACAATCCTCACAAATCCCTTATGTGAGCGATGAAGCCTTTCAAAAGATTTTTTCCTTCACACCGATCCTACCAGACTTGGAAGTAGAGACCGCCGCTGAACAACACCGATTCACTGTTTGAGAATATCCAATCATTCCCACTGACACCATTGTTCCAGCCGAGTTCAACATCGTTGAAGACTGGCTTGCAGCTGGATCAAGTGACATCTTCAAAAAAATATGTGAAGAGATTAGGAAGATTGAACGACATCAGGCTTCACTTGACTTACGCCTGGACAATAGGGATGCTACCCTCACAGCAGACTTTTGAGAGATAGTGGTGCGGATCCGAGAATGGTCTTAACAGCAGACTGCCATGCGTATAGAACAAGTTTGGTACTTCAAAGCCCTATATGGCAGAATGCTCGTCTGGATAGCTGACAACACTGATCTAAAGCAAAGGATGCAGGCGTACATTGAAAGGTTGCATGCATCTCACAAGACGGAAATGGAGCTGCTACAGGAATTCTAGTGGAAAGAAATTCTGCGACTTGAGGAATCTATGAATGCTAAATTCAGCCTACTCATGGCCGAGATGAAGTTGGTGATGGCTGAGTCCAAGGCAACTCGTTCAGAATTTCTGGACTTTATGCGGAAATACTCAAACAAATTCCACTCTCAGCGAACTTGACTTCATGCTCGCAGGCATGTTCCCAGGAGTCCCTCTTTCCTTTGATGATGCCAAAAAGGGGGAAGAGGAGTCCCTAAGGAGCGTGGAGTCCTTAAGGAGAATAAAAGAAGAAAAATTGAAAAGATCTGCTGCAGAGAAGGGAAAAGCAGCTGAGGGGGAACATTCGAAAGATCTGATATTGATGATAGCTGAAACCCCTCAGCAGAGCCAAATCATTGCTTCCATCATAAGCAAACTCCATGTAACCTTACCCATTGTGCACTCTATTGTGCCAATGTCGGAGAAACATAGAATCATTGAAGAAGGGCATAAGGAGTTTGAGAAAGCCAGGATGCCCGCGTTGAAGAAGTTTTGAAATATCATGGTGGCATACCTGCAGGGAATGTCGGAGATCAAGATGCTATTCTTGACAATGGATCCGAGCTGAGATCAGTTGAAGAATTCAAGACGCTCGAATCCGAAGGCTATTTCCAGGAAATGTCATTAGCCCAAGCCTGGGATTTGTACTGGGAGAAGGGTCTTGTATTGTGCGAAGAAGCTGAAAAGCAGAAGACTACCAGCAGCCATTCAGCTGGTAAGCAAAAGACTCCCATACAATATACACCCAGAGGAGGAAAAAGAGGTGGTGGTGGTGGAAGAGGTTTCCAACCTCGACCACAACCCAAGAATATTGAGTATGTAGATCCCGACAAGAAGGGGAGGATCTACTGGGCTGGGTATGATGAAGTGGCAAACCTGGAGGTGGCAAGGAAGAATGCAGAAGTAGTGAGAAGGCAGGAAGAGGAAAATGAAAGACAAACTCAGCTATGGCTCGAAAGTTAGCGAAGAGATAATGCTGCAAAAAGAGCATATGAGAAGAATAAGAAAGCTGATGAAGAAGAAAGAAAAAGAAAGAGACCAGATGATTTCGACAGAGATGAAAAAGAGAGAAGGAGGCAGCGAAGGTGATGAAGTATTGCTGCAAACCCCTTCATGTACTTTACTTATGTAAATACACTTTTGTAAGTCATCTGTAATACCTAGTGATTTCCATTGTAAATTATCACTTTGTATTCACTCTTGTATCTTAGCATAGAGATGTGTCTTAATTTGATACATATATAGTATGCTCTGATACCCTTTGTAAACAACTATGTAAAGGACAAGAATACTATTATCAATAAAACGATCTATTCAAAGCATACATTATTTGTTTTTGCACTGTCTATATGTATCTTTGTTGTTTACATGCTGTTTAATATTTTTAAGTTTTGGCATCATCAAAAAGGGGGAAATTGTTGGTAAATTTATTTTGTAGATTTTGATGAATGCCATGTAAAACTTAATCTAGGAAGTTGGCACCCCATTTTTCTTGTAATGTGCATTGTAATAGATAAGGCTGTAAAAGTTGAGTCAAGTCAGCTATGCCAAGATATACAAGAAGTCAACTGAAGACTGAAGTGAAGACTCCGCTGTGAAGACATCTGAGTATGGCAGAGAAGAAGAGTCAAGATCTCGACTGAAGGTGTATCAGCTGTGAGACAGCTGCGTAAAGAGTCAGCCAAGTTAACTCAAGAAGCCAAGTCTCGAGTTGAAAGTGACAGATGAGTCATCCAAGGATTGGAAGTTGACTCGAGTCACCTGGGATATATAAAAGACTGCAGTTAAGTCAAGACAACTGAATGAGATCCGTTGATACAAGTCAAGAATGTTACTCAAAATAGTAACATGTTAAAGTTGTCAGAGATAAAGTAGTAGTTCCAGTTATGTGCAAAAGGAACAAACCAATGGGAAGCACTGCACCATGTCAGATATGTTGCAGCGCTGCAAGACATTAAATACGAGGAAATGTCAACATGAAGGATGCAACAAGACAAGCTAACGAACACAAGTGACTTTTGAAAATCAACATATCTCTTCAACGGGCAGATTTTTGAAAGTACACTATAAAAGGCTGAGGAAAATCATTGAAAATAGGTGACCTTGACAACCTGAATCACGAGCAAGCAAGAAATATTCAAGCATCTAATCTACAAATATTCCCAAGTATTTTCAAGCAAATCCTCAAGCCTACAACTCGAAGGAAATCAATCCAACACTAAGCTGTGAAGGAAATACTACTTTAAATCTGTTGAAGAGAAAACTTTTGAAGAATCAAAAGGGGTCTACTTTCCTAGGAGGATTGTAGAAAGGTTCAAGGTCGAACCAGTATCAAGTTATTGAAGGGCTTCGTGATCAAATCCAAGAGCTTGAGAAAGTGAGCTAAAGTAGCAAGCAAACCGCCTGAAGAAGGCCGAAGTCGGAAGAGAAGCCAGCTGTGTAATCAAGGTTGTCTCTAGACTGTTCACCACTTTGTAAATAGATCTTTTACATAGTGGATTCGTCTAGGAGTTGGAGAAGAGAGGACTAGAAGAATTACCCCATCTTCGAACCTCTATAAAAATCAACTGCGTCATTTATTTTTTTACACACTTACATTTCTGCATACTTACATTATTATTTGCTGATACATTCATACTTGCTATCCAAGTGCTAAAAGAACAAGTGTTAAAATAAGTTTAAAATAAATCAAGGGTGTTAAGTCTTCCGCTGATAAAACCAACACAATCAAGTTAAAGTTCTGGTTAATCGGCCAAGTTATTCTATCAACAAATTCTATCGAAATCATTGAGTGGCTAACTTAGTGAATAACCAACTTAGCTTGTCCCCTCAAGGACAAAGTCGTTTGAGTTAACTCTATAATTATTTTAAAAAGACTAAAATCGAAAAGTTGGTAAGGTTTATTCAACCCCCATTCTAAACCTTACTCACATCCTTTGGGACCTACATGCTATAAGTTGGTAGGATCATCTTATAGTACTAACCCCCAAGCACCTGCACAAGTTTGGGTACCTAAAAACTCGACTTTCTTGATTGCAGTTCAAGGAACAACCGAGTGTCAAGGAACCTGGTACATGGATAGTGGCTGTTCCAGACATATGATAGGAAACAAGAAAAAATCACAAAGATTCAAGGAGATTAAAGGTTCAAAAGTCATATTTGGAGGAAATGAAGCTCTAGGGAGATCAAAGGCACAAGATCTATCAAAAAAATGGATTGGAAATCACAGAGATGTTGCTTATGTTGAAGGCCTCAACTTCAACTCGTAAGCATCACCAACTCGTGACAAAGGCTACAATGTTGGATGCAACATGGGAGTGTGCCGATCAAAAATGCTTGAATCAAATGAAATAGTCTTTTTGCAAAGATCAAGACAAAAAATATGTATGTGGTAGATCGGGTCGATCGCTACACCAAGCACTTGTCTCTGCAGCAAAGAGCACAACCGAATCAAGTTGGTCAGGCACAAGAAGTTTAGTCAATCTAACTTCAAGACAATGAACAAGCTTGCAAGGAGTCATCTTGTGGAAGGATTGCCAGACTCAGTGTACAAGAAAGAAAGTGGAAAGAAGTACACCCTTGTGGTAGTAGATGATTATTCAAGGTATACATGGACCATCTTCATGTGTAAAAAGAAGGAAACTCTACAGAAGCTACCACAGCTGATGAAAAGAGTTCAAAATGAAAAGAGCCAAACCATTATAAAAATAAGGTTTGCTAGGGGAATTGAGTTTGTCAATGGGATAATAACTAAGTATTGTATTGAAAATGTTATTGCTCATGAGTTATCTACAGCAATGACTCCACAACAGAATGGAGTAGCAGAAACAAGGAACAGAACTCCCAAAGAAGCTGCAAGGACCATGTTAGCTGAAGCTGGATTGCCTAAGAGATTTTGGGCTGAAGCCATTGACACTGCATGTTATACTCAAAATAGATGCATGATCAACAAGCAATTGACCAAGACTCCCTATGAAATTTGGACAGGGAGAAAGCCAAATGTTGGGTATTTCAAGATATTTGGATGCAAATGTTTCATCCATAACAATGGCAAAGACAATCTGAAGGCTTTTGATGCTAAAGCTGATGTAGGTATCTTTTTGGGATACTCAGCTGAGAGCAAAGCCTATAGAGTGTTGAACAAGAGGACTATGGTCACAGAAGAGTCCATCCATGTGGTTTTTGATGAACCAAATGTGAATGGAGAAGACATTGAAGAGTTAGCTGATAAGTTGAATCAGCCAACAATATAGAAGAGTCCTTATGTTGAAGCTGAAGTAAGAGAAATCAACCCAGATGAAGATGAGATAGCTGAATCTCAAAGACATCTGGAGAGTCTGCAGCTGAATGAAAATGAAAGAGCTGCTCAAGACTGAATCCAGTAGACTTACTACAACATGATGTGAGATGGCTGAGAGACCATCCACCAGAGTTAGTCATTGAAAATGTAAGAGATGGCATAAGAACCAGATCCAGAGCACAACATGAAGCTATGTTCACTTATTTTATTTCCCAAATAGAGCCAAACGATGTGTCTTAAGCATTGGAGGACACTCATTGGATTCAAGCCATGCAAGAAGTGCTGAATCAGTTTGAAAGGAACAAAGTATTGGAATTAGTGCAGAGGCCAACCCATCAGAATGTAATTGGCACAAAATAGGTTTTCAGAAACAAGATGAATAAAGAAGGATTTGTTGTGAGAAACAAAGTAAGATTGGTAGCCAAAGGGTACTGCCAAGAAGAGAGCATTGATTTTGATGAAACCTCTGCTCCTGTTGCAAGATTAGAAGCAATAAGGATGTTTCTTGCCTATGCTGCACACAAGAACTTCACAGTATATCAAATGGATGTGAAGAGTGCATTCCTGAATGGACTGTTAGAGAAAGAAGTCTATGTTGAACAACCTCCAGGTTTTGAGTAGAAAACCATTGGAGACAAAGTTTATAAGCTCAAAAAAGCACTGTATAGATTGAAACAAGCACCAAGAGCATGGTATTGTTTGATACATGGTTTTATCATGATTTTGATGATTTTGTTTTTACACCAAAACAATGTTTTTAATTGTTGTCCAAATACTCCTAAATAATTTATAATGTTTGTACTAAATTCTCGGAGTATTTCTTCAAAGTTATTTTCGTTATAAAATTGGACAACACTTTTGTTTTGAGGCCAACCGGTCGCCCTATGTGGCAACCCATGCCTGGAGATGTGTTTTGAAACACAAAAATGGGACGAAAGTAAGAATGACCAGGTCGATCGTCGCTCGGGTGTCGACGGTCCCATCGACGGCCGCCTGCATCGACCGCACTGGAGTTCATTCTTGAAACAGAACACCCTGTTTTGCAATTTGGTCATGGTCGACCGGATGAGCATGGGGTCGACCGGTCGGACCCCCCGTCGACCGGTCGCCCTGTGTAAATGTGTGTTCTTATTTTCAAACGTCTATTTGTGCGCGACCGGTCGTCCTTATGTTTGACAACAAAATTCTAACCGTTGTGCAGCAGACAACTTTTTCCTAATTTATGGGGTTGATTTCTAACAGCTATAATCTTGATTTTAATTGTAATTTTTTTGTAGAAATCAGTTCCCAAGAGGAGCCTATCAATGATCAATCATCTCCTATAAATATAGGAATATTTGAAGCAAGACAACAAGAGACAATACTACAACACAACAAGATACACTCAAGCAAACATATTTGTTCTTCATTGTTATTATTCTTGTTGTAATAGCCTAAGGTCTTTCACTTTCACATCTTGAGGTCTAGGCTTATTTCTTGATTACACTTGCACTCATAATTGTAATATTCATTATCGAGTTGTAATCTTGTTTTTGGGTTATCATTCAATACAAGATATCCTTGTGAGTGTTCTTGTAGTAAGAACACACTTGGATGATCTAGGTGATAGGTGCAAGGAGATTGTGGTGATCTTCTTATTGAGGTGTTGAAGAATTTGGTATTCTTCAAGGTTGAAGATTGTGGTAATCTTCACAAGGTGCCGTTGGAGATTGTGGTAATCTTCAAGAGAGATTGTGGTAATCTCAAAGGTGGTGTTGAAGAAGAGTGTGGTGCTCTTCAAAGTGATGTTGTAAGGTGTTGTATTAATTTTGGTAATTAATAAAATCTTTTTTTCTTTTTGAAATCCATCCGGAGATACTGGGGTGGTAGAGGATTAGGCCCTAGGTGGGTTGAACCTCTATAAATCGACGCGTGTTGTTTACTTCCCGCACCTTTACTATTGTCGTAGCTTGTTTGATTCGAAAAAGAGGGCATAATCGAAAAGATGGAGATAATCTATTCACCCCCTCTAGATTATCATAGCCGCTGACTTACAAGTAGTATCGTAGCCAAACTCTTTGGCAAGCTCGCTCCACATCACGAGTAAAGAGGAACGATCATCGGCTACGAATGAAGTCCACCTTACCGGCGCCTCCACCACCAAGCCACCACTATTTGATTCCAAAAATTTTACATTTTGGAAAGAAAGAATGGAATGCTATCTACAAGGTTGCGGGTTCGATATTTGGAACACAGTCGTCAATGAAGAATCTATTCCGATAAAAGATACACCATACACCTCTAAATTCCTCAAGGAGCTCAATGATGAAGAGAAGAAAATCATCTCCTTAAATGGTAAAGCTCTTAATATTTTGTATTGTTCACTTACCATTTTGGAATATGATCATATTATAGGAATTAAATCGGCACATGAAGTATGCAGAAAATTAGAAGAAGTATTTGCAAATTAAAGGAGTCACATAAAAGCATCTACTTCTCAAATGGGTACAACTTCAAGCCCAACAACATGGGATGAGCTTCCTACAACTTCCGACGACGATGAAAACGAACGTTGTCTTATGGGCTTCGAAGAAAATGAGGTAAGTTCTAAACCCTCTACTTCTTATGACAATGAATTGAAAAATGATTATAGTGATTTGCTCAATGATTATGATGAACTTCAAAATGAATTCCAAAGCTTGCTTGTTAAATACAAAAATTTGAAAAAGGAATTCAATGTTTTGAAAAATGATAAGGATAGTTTATTTACTTCCTATGAATCACTTTCATGTGCTCACACCACCACTCTTGATAAGGTTAGAAACCTTGAAAAAGAAAATAGTACTCTTGTTGAGAATATTGATTGCATGAAAAAGGATTTGTTAAAATTCAACTTGAGTATCAATAAAATGTCCAATATTGTTGATATTCATAATTGTGATAAAGGACTTGATCATAAGCCTAATGTTGTTAATCATATGAAAAGGAATCAAGTCTCTATGCATGCTGGTCATAATGCTCCTTGAATTATTACTTATTTTTATTGTGGTAAAAAGGGTCACACGGTAAATACTTGTCGGGCTAGAAATAGCTCTAATTATTGTTGGAGACCTAAAAGTCTCAAAGCTAATCCCAAAGGACCCAAACACTTGAGGGTACCATAAAACGATGTCATATTAGGTACCTGGCGGAATAATATTCAAAAAACATTCATGACGCCAAGGAGACATCAAATGACCGTCTCATTCAATCAAAGGAGAAGACATCACCACAATAAATTTCCAAGAGAAAGACATTATCAACAATGGGAAGGACATAATCCTTGGAAATGGAGCAATTGGAGAAGCTATCATCTACAAGATGATTTTCAAAGGGGAAGATACCATCAACAACGGGAAAGACACAACCCATGAAAATGGCATAATTGGTAAACCGTATCTCCTCATTTAAATATGCATTTTATTGTTATTATGCATGCTTTTAATTGTGCTTAATTTTTCAAAATGAGTTTTCAAATATTTATTTTAAAATTAAGGTCTTCAATATATATGTGTGGTTTTAAAATATTTTGAAAATGAGACCTTGTATGATGCTTATAAATATTTTGTGACATTTCTAATTGCTTAGCCTACACTTGTACCATTATGCTTTTATGCAAGATTTGTTTTAAGAATTGTGTAGGTTTTATATATATAGTTATCTTCTCATTATTTGACAAGAGAGACATAAAATATCGAGGTACGCTCACCATTGTTATTCATATCATAGACTCGATATATTTTTGCCATTTGCCTATGTGCTTGATTTTCTAGATATTTCAAAGCATCTCACATAAGTGTCATTAAGAGGATTTTTCGATTTTTGAAAGGCACTATTCGATAAAGCTTGTTTTATCCGAGACTTGTAAAGGATCATATTTGTTTTTTGATAAAACAATTGATTTTCATCATTCTCTCAAAATTATGCATTTGATTGCTCATATTAATTCTTGTCAAAACTCTTGTTCAAATGCTTCTTTTAAATGAGGTCTCAACTATATGATCTCGGTTTTTTAAATTTCAAAAGAGACCTTATATATCTTCCCATTAGCATATTTGAACTTACATGCTTTATTTAACTCTTGATGATTTTACTTTGGCATAGTATGTGTTACTTGTTATAGTATCTATATTATTCGATATTACTATGCTCTTGTGCAAGTTATCTTGGTAAGATTTTGCAGAAATTTATGATATTTCGGAACAAGCATGATGATCAAGGCAAGGTTAGTAGCTTAAGGGTATTGTCTAGAAGAATGTATTGTTTTTGATGAAACATTTGTACCCGTAGCACGTTTTGAAACTACTCGCATTTTACTTGCCTATCCTTGTTTTAAGAAAATTTCAAACTTTACCAAATGGATGTTAAATCCACCTTTCTAAATGGTTTTACAAGAGGTATAGTTGATACTACTCTCTCTGTTTTGAAAAGGGGCAAGAATGCTTACTTGTGCAAATTTATATTGATGATATCATTTTTGTGCTACTAATGAATCTTTGTGCAAGATATTTTATAAGTTGATGCAAGGTGTATTTAAGATGATCATGTTGGAGGAGCTCAATTTCTTCCTTGGAACTTCAAGTTGAACAATGCCAAGAAGATGATTATATTCCACAATCAAAGTATATAATAGAACCTTTGAAGAAGTTAGGCATTGAAGAAGGAAGAACCATCTCAACCTCTATGGCTACCAATGTAAAATTGACAAAGGTTGAGGAAGGCATATTGACAAACATATTCGAGGTATGTTAATTAACTTTTCTTATTCCCATAGACTCGACATTTTCTATGTATTATGTATATATGCTCGACTTCAAAACTATCCCAACGAATCTTATTAAAGTGCCGTTAAAAGAAATTTTCAAATATTTAAAAGGCACTTCTTCTTATGGCTTGTATATCCAAAATTTTAAAACGTTTATATTTTTCGGGATAACAAGTCTGGTGATTATAATTTCTCAAAATATGGTTCGTCATAATCGAACTAAACATATTGAGATTCGATATCTTTTTTTAAGGGATTGCGTTTCTAAAAACGAAAAATTGAGATGTATTTAATTCCGTCTCAAAGATAACTCGCGGACATTTGTTCATTTACCGCCGAGTCTTTTACCTCATTTCGAGCTTCATTATGACATAATGTATATTGAATGAGGTATATGTTTGCATTTTGCACGTTTTTAAAACTTAGGGGCGAAAAATCAGATTTTTGGTTAAAATTTCGGATTTTGAAAAACAGAATGAGACAGTGGGCTGACTGGGGTGAGGGCAACCAGTCTCACCTCACCTCGACTGTCCCACACCGTCGATCGGTCGCCCACTACTATTTTGTGGTTAAAAACGGTTCTGTTCTTATACTTAGCCATTTTGGCCCTTTCAACTCTATTTTCGTCCCATTTGCAAATTTCACACACAATTCACTTCAAATATATTTTGTTGCATAAATTACATATTTTGGGGATTATATTGCTCGTTTATCATCATTATTACTCATCCTCACTGATTAAATGGTAAGAATTCTACTCCCTTATCTCAATTGGGTGGAACCCTTGAGAAAATGCCTATGTATTGATTGTTGTTGGAACTCTTGTATAATTGTGTTGTGAATGATGATTGTTGTTGGATTATATTTGTAAAATTATTTTGGTGATGAAAAACTTGGCTTGATTACATTTACAAGGGCTATATATATCTTCTTCAATTTTTGACGCCCGCCAAGTGTTTGATAAAACGTTTCAATGAAAAATTCATCACCTACATGATTCTCTGGATTTCAAAAGTATTATATATTTATAGAGATCATGTTTTGCAAATCAAATGAGTTTTCATAAGCTTCTACAAGTCATATGATCGACTTTTCCCTCCTATTTGATTCATAAGCTTCAATGTTCAAATAGTTCGATATATTGGTTAAGTTGCGCACTTTGATATGAATATATGATGTTTTTATCGTGCTAACATTCTTTTTGATGATTTCAAAGGGGGAGAAATAGGTTATAAGCTTATTAGCTCAAAGAAGCTAAAATAAGGTCGAGAAAGAAGCTACAAGCTGTGGTTATTAAAAGCCATAAGTTGTGGATTATACTTAGTCCATTTGATGTATTATGGACTCATATTCATGTCTAATGATGTTTTGTTGACAGGGGGAACTTATAAGCTCTTGATACTTAAGCTCAAGTTGTAAAAGCTGAGCTTTTAGCTTTTGGTTGATTGCTTCTATATTACTCTTGTTGTGTATGTTGATAGGGGGAGCTTTTGCAAAAATGTTTTTGAAAATCTATACTCCCATCCTTGTGTTTTTGTTGCGTGGAATATTGTTGCTCACAACGGATAGTTCTTTTTAACCGGTAAAATTGTTTTGTTTTCAAAATCGGCCGCGTTGAATTGTTTTGGTTTGTAATCATCAAAAAGGGGGAGATTGTTTGATAAATGGTTTTATCATGATTTTGATGATTTTGTTTTTACACCAAAACAATGTTTTCAATTGTTGTCCAAATACTCCTAAATGATTTATAATGTTTGTACTAAATTCTAGGAGTATTTCTTCAAAGTTATTTTCGTTATAAAATTGGACAACACGTTTGTTTTGAGGCCAATCGGTCGCCCTATAGGGCAACCCATGCCTGGAGATGTGTTTTGAAATACAAAAATGGGACGGAAGTAAGAATGACCAGGTCGATCGGTCGCCCTGGGTGTTGACCGGTCCCGTTGACCGGTCGTCCAGGCATCGACCGGTACTTGGGAGTTCATTCTTGAAACAGAACACCCTGCTTTGCAATTTGGTCATGGTCGACCGGATGAGCAAGGGGTCGACCGGTCGAACCCCCCGTCGACCAGTCGCCCTTTGTAAATGTGTGTTCTTATTTTCAAACGTCTATTTGTGCGCGACCGGTCGCCCTTATGTTTGACAGCAAAATTCTAATCGTTGTGCAGCAGACAACTTTTCCGTAATTTATGGGGTTGATTTCTAACAGTTATAATCTGGATTTTAATTGCAATTTTTTTGTAGAAATCAGTTCCCAAGAGGAGCCTATCAATGATCAATCATCTCCTATAAATAGAGGAAGATTTGAAGCAAGACAACAAGAGACAATACTACAACACAACAAGATACACTCAAGCAAACATATTTGTTCTTCATTGTTATTATTCTTGTTGTAATAGCCTAAGGTCTTTCACTTTCACATCTTGAGGTCTAGGCTTATTTCTTGATTACACTTGCACTCATAATTGTAATATTCATTATTGAGTTGTAATCTTGTTTTTGGGTTATCATTCGACACAAGATATCCTTGTGAGTGTTCTTGTGGTAAGATTACACTTGGATGATCTAGGTGATAGGTGCAAAATGATTGTGGTGATCTTCTTATTGAGGTGTTGAAGAATTTGGTATTCTTCAAGGTTGAAGATTGTGGTGATCTTCACAAAGTGCCGTTGGAGATTGTGGTAATATTCAAGAGATATTGTAGTAATCTCAAAGGTGGTGTTGAAGAAGAGTGTGGTGCTCTTCAAAGTGATGTTGTAAGGTGTTGTATTAATTTTGGTAATTAATAAAATCTTTTTTTCTTTTTGAAATCAATCCCTTAGATAGTGGGGTGGTAGAGGATTAGGCCTTAGGTGGGTTGAACTTCTATAAATCGATGCATGTTGTTTATTTCCCGCACCTTTACTATTGTCTTAGCTTGTTTGATTCGAAAAGAGGGCATAATCGAAAAGATGGAGATAATCTATTCACCCTCTAGATTATCGTACTGCGCTGACTTACAGTATGATACATTGTCCGAATTCCTAATCGACAATGGATTCACCAAAGGCAAAGTTGATTAACGCACTTCGTAATTCAAGATGGAGAGAAATTGCTTGCTTGTCCAAATATATGTGGATGATATCATTTTTGGATCCACAAACAAGGAGTCAGTGACAAGTTCTCAAACCTCATGCAAGGCAAATTTGAGATGAGCATGATGGGAGAACTGATTTTCTTCCTAGGACTTAAAGTCAAGCAATTGAAGGATGGAACATTCATAAGTCAAACAAAATACACCAGAGATTTAATGAAGAAATTTGGAACCCTAAAATCTTTCAAGCAAGTGATAAGTGCATTTTTGTTCACATTTTTTAAACTTTTTAGATAATTTCTTTAACTTTTTAGTTCATTAATCAATAAAATCAAGAAAAATCACATTGGCTTGTTTTGAATGATGAAGGTAAAGACTTGAAGCAAATTCGTATGATTTCGTATGAAAATACGAACAAAAACAAAGTCTAAAAGAAGGCAAGAAGACTCAATCTCGTGCAGAACACACCCCTAGTGTGTTGGGAAACATGGCCATGCTTCAAAGGGAAGAAAAACAAGAAAAACAGAAAAATACGCCGGGCGTGCTTACAAAGCACGGCCGTGTTTCACACGTAAAACATCAAAACACGCCAAACCGTGTTTAAAAGCACACCCCGCCGAAAATCCTATTTTTATGAAGAAAACACACCGTGTTCGTCAAATTTGACGAACACGGCCTGGCCGCGCTTTTAAAGCACGGCCGTGTTTTCTCTCACCAACAATTTTTCTTCTTTTGGCGGAAATAATGGAGACTTTTGCTTTTTGACAACCTTTGAGCAACTTTCACACCTCTGTTTGTTGCTACTTAGTAACTAGGAGCATTCATGAGCCCCATGTTTGTCTTTTACGTAGAACGGCAAAGACAAATATGAGTATGGAAAACCACCCTAGGAGTTTTTGGAAAGCATTCAAAATTTAAACCTAGTGGAAGTTTACCTCAAAAAAATGTACTAATTTATAATTATATGCACTAAAAAAATGGGTAAAAAAAAAAACCGAGTTTTTGAACATCTCCTTTTATCATTACATTCTTGTATTTGGTCTAAGCGAATGATTAACAATTCCTGTGATATGACAACTGTGATGATTAAACGATTCCATTTATTGAATTCACCATCTTTTTAACAAATTGGTAGACTTGGAAGAACGAATCGATTGGCTCAATTGGGAATAAAAATGTTAGCGATTTACTTCAAACATGTCAAAATTGTGAAAATAGATACCTCATTTTTGTTTTCAACTCCACTCTTTGTTTTAAAAATTGCTTGAGGACAAACAAATTTCCAAGTTGGAGGCGGTTTGATAAGTGCATTTTTGTTCACATTTTTTAAACTTTTTTAGATACTTTCTTTAACTTTTTAGTTCATTAATCAATAAAATCAAGAAAAATCACATTGGCTTGTTTTGAATGATGAAGGTAAAGACTTGAAGCAAATTCGTATGATTTCGTATGAAAATACGAACAAAAACAAAGTCTAAAAGAAGGCAAGAAGACTCATCTCGTGCGAACACACCCCTAGTGTGTTGGGAAACATGGCCATGCTTCAAAGGGAAGAAAAACAAGAAAAAGCAAAAAAACGCTGGGCCGTGCTTACAGCAAGCACGGCCGTGTTTCACACGTAAAACATCAAAACACGCTCAAACCGTGTTTAAAAGCACACCGCCGAAAAATCCTCTTTTTGTGAAGAAAACACGGCCAGGCCGTGTTTATAAACACTGCTGTCGTGTTCGTCAAATTTGACGAACACGGCCTGGCGGGCCGTGCTTTTAAAGCACGACCCGTTTTTCTCTCCACCAACAATTTTTCTTCTTTTCACGGAAATAATGGAGACTTTTGCTTTTTGACAACCTTTAAGAAACTTTCACACCTCATCTTGCTCGCACCAAAACTCAATTATCTCCTCAATTGTCATGTGGACACAATGATTCAACCAACTCAACCAATGGAAGTGAAGTATTGTCATGTGTATACAATGATTCAACCAACTCAACCATGAATGTGCACAGAATGATTCAACTAACAAACATGGAAATGGAGCATTTGTTAATATGGTATTTCACAAAGATGGTGCTTATAAAAGCCAAGAGTTTGAGTTGGAAAATCATTCATGTAATATTCATTCATATAGAGATTCATTGTGTATTCATCATAGATACTTCGAAAATATTCATTGTGTTTAACATTTTGAGTGGAATTGGGATCAAGAGATCTTGGAGGAGTAAGCTTGTAGCAACATTGGAGAAGAAGGCTTGGATCAATATCATCTATCAAGGAAGAAGTCATTGAGATTTTGAGAAAGATAAGTACACCATGTCTACAACACTTAAATCTTCTTGTGTAATTTATTCTTTTGTCAAAATCATGAGTAGCTAAATTACTAGTGTTTGAATGTAATGAACTCTAGAATGGATTTGTGATTAAGGTTTGTTTGTTTTTAATAAAATTCTCATGTCTTGTGTGATTCACTTATATCATGTTTATTTCATTCAAGTTGATATTTCCTAGATATTAATTTGATATCTATTCCTCGTCAGTAATCGAGAGATTTATGATGGGAAATAACCTATATAAGTGAAAAGAGTTGCATGCAATCCTAGATATAGGACGACATAAATCTTCCCGAATTAGGGTCAAACCTAATATGGGAATTCATAAATCGTTATAATGCAATTTTGGGGGTTTTAACTAGAAAGAGATTTTAGTTAATCAACTTGAGATTAGGAGTTTTTCGCCTTGAGAAAGGGTTTAACTTAAATCGGGAATTTCTACGGTCCACATAACATGAGATTTTATTAAAAGAGGTTGGTTTTTGCTTAAAGGCTTATGGTTGTATTTTTATCTTGATTGAATCACAAAAACATTCTAGAGGGATTTACATTCAACACATTTCTATCTCTTGATTTCTCATTCTACAATCTATTTTTATTTAATTTCTTTGCAATTATCTTAAATTCTCTATTTTCCATTTTCCATTTTAACAAACAAAACTCAAATTACTAGATTAGATAACAAAAAGACGGTAATTATTAGTACTTACAATCTTCGTGGGAATGACACTCGGTACTAATAATCTATACTACAAAACGATAGGTGCACTTGCCTAAGGTTTTCTAGAGTAGCTTTTGAGGCATCAAGTTTTTGGCGCCGTTGCCGGGGATTGTAATATTAAGAACACCTTATTTTTGTTAATTTAATCATTTTTTTATTATTTCATCATTTGTCTTTCTAGGTATCTATCTTTGTAAGTCTTGGATTATACTTATCCTCCTTATTTACCGCAGCCAGTGTATGCCTACTCGTCGCCGAATTTGGAAGCGCGAGACCGCCGGTAGCAACACGAGAGAAAGTATTAGTACAGACCACGAGGAGGATACTAACGAAAGCAAGGATCCCAATATGGCGGATGAGCAACAAAGAACCATGTACGACTACGCTAAGCCATCTATGGACGGTACATCGTCTAGTATCGTAAGGCCCGGCCACTGTTCGCGAACAATAATTTCAAATCAAATCGAATGTCATTCAAATGGTGCAACAATTTGTTCAATTTGACGGCCTACCGAACGAAGATCCAAATAATCATATCGCGAATTTCCTAGAAATTTGCGATACTTTCAAAATAAATGGAGTCTCCGACGATGCCATCCGCTTATGCTTGTTCCCATTTACTCTTCGGGACGGGCTAAACAATGGCTAAACACTTTATCGAAGGGAACAATCACGACATGGAGCATTATGGCAGAAAAATTCCTTCTAAAATATTTTCCACCCGCTAAAACCGCACGATTGAGGAATGAGATCTCTTCATTCACTCAAGAGGACGATGAAACCTTGTACGACACTGGGAGAGATTCAAAGAATTGTCTTTGCAAAATGCCCACATCATGGTCTTCCCATTTGGATGCAAGTCCAAACATTTTACAATGGGTTGCTCTCATCGACAAGGCGATGATTGATGCGGCGCGGGGGGACATTGAACAATAAAACACCCGGCCGCCAAGATCTCATAGAAGGAATGGCCATGAATGGCTATCAATGGCAATCCGTACGAGAAAAAAACCAACAGTCGGGGAGTATATAATGCGGATGCGGAGGTTACACTAGCCGCACAGTCGAAGCTCGACTCGGAAAATCGACGGGTTGGCAGCTCCAAAACCACCACCACAACAAGCCTTCTCATGCGAGACTTGTGGAGGATCGCACAACCACCAAGATTGCCCTCACGCGATACCGCCGCATGAACAAGTGGATTATCTAGGTAATCAATCTCGACCCTTTCAAAATAATCCTTTCAAGAACACTTATAATCCAGGTTGGCGCCAACACCCGAACTTTAGTTGGGGAAATCAAGGTCAACAAGCCTAATCCAAACGCACTTCCCAATTCATCTCGCACCTCCCGGTTTCTAACCGCGAAAACCAAGTTTGGAGGACTTATCATCCAAATTGGTCCAAACAACGGAAACCCATTTCACGGCCACCGAAACATCCTTAAGGTACCAAGAAGCATCCATTCGCAACTTGGAAAATCAAATTGGTCAAATTGCCAAAATGATCTCCGAAAGGCCACAAGGAGCTTACCTAGCAACACCGAGCCAAATCCAAGAGAACAGGTAAAAGCAATTACTCTAAGGAGTGGAACAAAGCTAGACAAAGTACGGATGTCGGAGGACGAACCCACGCTCATACAACAAAAAGATGAACAGTATCCAAGGAAACAAAGAAAATGGTACCGAATTCCAACCACCTATTCCGTATCCAAGTCGATTGCGTAAGGACAAACATGACGACCAATTTGGTAAGTTCTTGGATTTATTTAAACAATTGCACATCAATATTCCTTTTGTTGAAGCCATTTCACGATGCCAAAATATGCCAAGTTCCTAAAAGATCTTCTTTCAAATAAGAAGAAGCTTGAAGAAATATCCATGGTGCAATTAAATGAGGAATGCTCGGCAATTTTGCAAAACAAGTTACCTCAGAAAATCAAAGATCCAGGGAGTTTCACTATTCCTTGTCATGTCGGTAATTTGATCGTGATCGGGCATTGGCCGATCTAGGGCTAGCATTTATTTGATGCCTTATGATTTATTCAAACAAATGGGTCTCAGGAGCCAAAACCAACTAGGATGAGCCTGCAATTAGCTGACAGATCTATTAAATATCCTAGAGGCATTGTTGAAGATGTTTTGGTCAAAGTCGATAAGTTTATATTTCCTGTCGATTTTGTAATTCTTGATATGCATACAGATGTCGAAGTCCCCTTGATCCTAGGGCGTCCATTTTTAGCTACTGCTAAGGCAATCATTGACGTGCATGATGGCAAACTAATTTTAAGAGTCGAAGATGAACAAGTCATTTTTAAAATCGCTACATCAATGAAAAATACGATAGATAAAGATGACTCCTGTTTTGCTATTGATCTTATCGATATGGAGATAACCAATTCTCTACCAAGCATGATTTCTAACGAATTCTTGGAGACTTGTATTGTTCAAAGTGCAGGTATATCGGATGAAAACCCCTTTCTTAGGGAATCAGACTCGCATTGGAGGAAACGCACCAACAGAATCACGAAAAGAGTTCGAAAAAATTGAAAACTCACAGGTGGGGCATATCAAACCATCCGTTGAGGATCCACCACCGTTGAGCCGAAAGAGTTACCCGAACACCGGAATATGCATTTCTAGCCGAGAACGCCAAACTTCCCGTAATTATTTCCTCGATTTATCGTCTTATCAAAAGGATAGATTGTTGGCAATATTACGAACATAAAAAGGCCATCGCTTGGAAAATCTCCGATATTCAAGGGATCAATCCTTCCTTTTGCACTCACAAAATTCTGATGGAGGAAAATTTCAAGCCGCTTGTTCTACCACAAATCGTTTAAATCCAAACATGAAAGAGGTAGTCAAGGCGGAGGTAATTAAATTACTTGATGTCTTTGGGCTCATCTATCCAATTTCGACGGAATGGGTAAGTCCATTCAAGTGGTTCCAAAGAAAGGTGGGATGACGGTGGTACCAAATGAAAAGAATGAACTTATTCCAATGCGACGGTAAAGTTGGCGAGTTTGCATCGACACGACGACTCAATGATGCTACTCGCAAGACCATCTCCTTTACCTTTTATTGATCAAATGCTTGAAAGATTATCCGATCACTTGTATTATTGCTTCCTTGATGGCATGTCAGGTTATTTTCAGATTCCGATAGCACCGGAGGACCAAGAAAAGACCACTTTCACTTGTCCCTACGGTACTTTTGCCTATCGCCGTATGCCTTTCGGATTGTGCAATGCACCGGCAACTTTTCAAAGGTGCATGCTTGCTATCTTCGACGAACTTGTAGAAGATATCATGGAAGTCTTCATGGATGACTTCTCGGTTTTTGGGGACTCATTTGATCTTTGTCTTGCAAATCTTAAAAAAGTCCTCATTCGTTGTGAAGAAACTAACCTGGTTCTTAACTGGGAAAAATGTCATTTCATGGTACAAGAAGGTATTGTTTTGGGACATAAAATTTCTTGCAGGGGCATTGAAGTTGACAAGGCGAAGGTTGAGACAATTTCAAATTGCCTCCACCCACCACGGTGAAGGCAATCCGAAGCTTTTTGGGGCATGCCGGGTTCTATAGGCGATTCATCAAAGATTTTTCAAAAATTGCCCGGCCACTCACTCGCCTCTTGGAGAAGGATGCGGTCTTTCATATCAATGATGAATGCCTTCAAGCATTCAATACTTTGAAAGAAAAACTCACCACTTCTCCCATCATGGTAGCTCCGGATTGGTCTCAACCATTCGAACTCATGTGTGATGCCAGCGATTATGTGGTAGGTGCGATTTTGGGCAACGAAAATATAAGCATTTCCGACCAATTTACTACGCAAGTAAAACTCTAAATCCCGCTCACCAATTATACAACTACGAAAAAAGGAGTTACTTGCATGAGTTTTCGCTTTGACAAATTTCGCTCATATTTGATCGTATCAAAAGTCATTGTCTATACGGATCACTCGCTTTACGTTATTTGCTTGATAAAAATGATGCAAAACCACGACTAATTCGATGGGTACTCTTACTCCAAGAATTCGATGTGGAAATCAAAGATAAACGGTGCCAAAATCTTGCCGCCGATCACCCGTCAAGGCTTGAGCACTCCGACACCGAAAGCAACACAAAGGACATATCAAAGATTCTTTCCTGGATGAGCAACTCTTTTCCTTGAACTCAATTTCAATTGATAATCCTTGGTTTGTAGATTTTGCTAATTATCTTGCAGAAAAGTTCTACCGAAAGGGTGACCCATCAACAAAAGAAGAAATTCTTTTCGGACCTCAAACACTATATTTGGGACGATCCCCACCTCTTCCGAATTTGTGCGGAAAAAATCATACGAAGATGTGTCGCACTTCCCAAACGATCTCCATTTTGAATCATTGTCACAAAGGACCCACCGGTGGGCACTATCAAGCGAATACCACGGCACGAAAGGTCCTCGAGTCGGGCTTTTATTGGCCTACACTTTTCCAAGACGCAAAACGGTATGTTGAAACTTGTGATAATTGTCAACGAGCGGAAATATTTCTAAAAATGAAATGCCCCAAAACGGTATTCTTGTATGCGAAATTTTTGATGTTTGGGGTATTGATTTTATGGGACCATTTCCTGCGTCTTTTGGCAATAAATACATTTTGGTAGCCGTTGACTACGTGTCTAAATGGGTAGAAGCTCAAGCCTTGCCTAAAAATGATGCTCGAGTGGTGGTACATTTTCTTAAAAACTTTTTACCCGATTTGGTACTCCACGAGCCATCATTAGTGATAGAGGCACTCACTTTTGTAATAATCAATTTGACAAAGTGTTAAAATGTTATGGTGTCACACACCGAGTCGCCACCGCCTATCATCCTCAAACTAGTGGTCAAGTCGAAGTGTCCAACCGCGAATTAAAAAGAATTTTGGAAAAAAACGGTTGGACACTCTCGAAAGGATTGGTCCTCAAACTCGACGATGCCCTTTGGGCTTATAGAACAACTTTCAAAACGCCAATAGGGACTACTCCATACCGACTCGTTTATGGTAAGGCGTGTCATTTACCGTTGAACTTGAACACAAGGCCTTTTGGGCTATTAAAATGCTTAATTATGATTTGTCAAGTGCAGAGATAACCGTTTATTGCAGATTAACAAACTCAAGAATGGCAAAATTCGCATACGAGAACTCGAGAATTTACAAAGAACGAACAAAGAAATGGCATGACAAACGCATTAAGCAAACAAGAGAATTTCAACCTGGTGATCAAGTGTTACTCTTCAATTCCCGACTCCGACTATTCCCGGTAAGTTAAAATCCCATGGTCCTGGTCCATTCATCACATTACTCAAGTGTTCCCTTACGGGACTATTGAAATCACGCACAAGGAAATGGGAACATTCAAGGTAAACGGACATCGTCTAAAGCTTTATTTTGGGGGCACCATCGATGATAGTTATCGAGATTCCATCCGTCTTGACAACCCCCAAAATACACCACACGAGTAGAGCTAAAACAGTCCAAACTATACGACGTTAACGAAGCGCTATCCGGGAGGCAACCCGACATTTTGTGTGTAAAAAAATGAAAATAATAAAAACATGGCGTGTTCGTCAATCAATTGACGAACACACCTTGGTCGTGTTCTTCAATTCAGAGCCATGTTGGCGTTCACGCAGAAAACACGGCCTGGCGTGTTTTTAAACACGCCCGTGTTTTAATTCAAAAAAAAAATTGGGTGAAAACTCGCATGAACACGGCCCGGGCGTGTTAAATAACACGCCCGTGTTTTAAATCGAAAAAAATAAAGAAAAGAATCTTGAAACACGCATCGAACATGGCCTGGCCGTGCTTTGAAAGCACGACCATGTTCTCTGATAAAAAAAATGGGGGCCGATTTTTGGCCCTATTTTATTCCCCAAACCCCTTCTTCTTCTTCCTTTTCTCCCCTTTCTCAAACCCTACCCCAAAATCACCAAATTCTTTCTCTTTTCTTCCAAAAATCTTCACCCACACCACACACTTTCACATCAAAGGCTCTCATCTCTTCCTCCTCACAATGTCTTCAAGGTATGTGTTATTCTTATCTTCTCTTCTTTTTCTTTTAATTTCGAATTTTGATTTGTTTAAATTGGTATATTTGTTTGTTGTTGTGAAGATTATCCTATGTTGTAGTTAGCAAATTCATGAATTTGTATTGCCAATTTTTCATGCCCTAAAAATTGAATGGTAGGGAAATTAAAATTTGGATTGTTGATATTAAATGTAAAATCAAGAATTTCTTTTTATGACATATTTCTTGTGAATTTTTGTGAGTTTAATTGAGTTTGTTGTGGTAATTTCTTGGTTATTGTGGTAATGATGAGAAATTATTCTTGTGATGTTTTTTATCTTGCTAAATTGAGGAATTGGTCATTTGTTCTTGATATTCATGAACTTAAAGAGTTAGACTTGGAGTCATATGATTAATGTTCCTAAATTGTTGTTGAGATATCTTTGTTTTAGTTGAATTGCTATTATTGAGATGTTGTTGAAAAAGGGATGTTGTTGAATCATTGTTGCAAATGGAGTGTATAGCTTGTGAAGATGGATTCTTGTTGAATAAAGGTGTTGATATGGTGGAATTTTAAAATTGATGCTTTTTCATGCTCGGCATATTGTTTATGTTTCTTAGAATGGTTTTTCACGTTGTTATAAGTTTATATTGACATAGGAATCCCGTGTCGAAACGAGGACGCACCGTGATGCTTCATCCTCCGCGGCCCCCACACACACGGCGGTCGCCGAGCCATTCGATCGACCCACCGCCTCCTACCAACCCGTTTGGTATATCTTTCCGAGATAATGATCATGAAGCTCAATATCATCGTCCGCCCAACGTCACATCATTAACACACGATTCTCGATAACCCTACCTTGGATGGGCTCGATCACGACAGATGTGGATTGGATGTTCAATCAACTTGGGTGGGGCTATTTCATGAATCTAGCCACACCCATCTACATCCGTCTCACATTAGAATTTCTCGAGTTCTTATGGCGCGAGATCACATCAAGCCGACACGCCACAAGAAGGGCGTATCACATTTCGGCTCTTCAACAATGATCACCAACTCACATTGCGTACTTTAATTCTATCTATGATTTACCTACAAATGGGTTGCGTATAAAGCCATTGGGGTTCCGTGATCGACAATTTTGGCAAGCAATTACGCATGAGCCGAATATAATCCTTCTTCATCAAAATCCTCATGCATTGTCAATCCTTGCTTCGTTATATCCATCGGTGCTCTCGAGTACACTATTTGGCCGGGCGAAAGCGAAGGAGTCGTCCGACTTGATGAGTCAGTATTTTCTATGGTCAATGGTGAATTCTTCTTTGGTGACACGGTTCTTATCTCGCCAAGCATTTTCTCAAAGTGAGCAAGAAAACCGAGGTAAAATCGTCATTGGTGGCCTTATTACTCCTATCGCCATCCATTATGGTTATAACCTCGCAGACTTGAGCAAGCCCGGGACCAACCCGGATCGACTTTGAATCTTGTATTGCTATGGGAATGATTCAACGGAGTGGGATGGGTTATGCTTTAAGGTTCAAAAATACAGACTACACACATCCATTGCGGATCCTTCTCGCACTTCGGTTCGGGACCCGGACAATTGGAAGATGATGTACCCGCAAGGTGATAACCCGGATGCATTCCGATTACTGCACCGCCGCCTCCGACACGTATGCCTATCAAAGTGACGAACCAGGATATTGATGCTCCCCTCGGCGTCACAACCACCAAGGCAACCACCAACCCCATGGATGATACTAGATCTCTTTCTCCACGCCATTCGCTTGAGCAAATGGAGCAAAATGAGCTATATTGGATCGCCAAGGGAAATGATGACGCAACATTACGCCGAATTGAAGAACGACAACAACAATTCTTCATGAATCTTCAACAACAAAGAATAACAACTATACGACCAACAACACTTTTAAATCTCTTGCAAATAAACATGAGATATTTCTTTTTACAATTCGATAAGTTGTTTGTGAATTTGTTTTAACCAATTTTTCTCCGAAAAGTCATCTTTTTGAACTCAAATCGCCAAAATGTTTTAAAAACCGTGTGACTCTAGTAAAAGGATGAATTCGGCCAAAAGAGTTTAATGTCATGAAAATAGTTTGGACTTTGCTTAAATTTAGATACTTTGTGTCATGATCATTGGAGAAATCTTTATTCGGGTTAAAAAGGAAACAATGATATATATATATATATATTTTTATAAAAAAAGGACAAATCGAGGTTATACTCCTCTGTTTGTTGCTGCTTAGTAACTAGGAGCATTCATGAGCCCCATGTTTGTCTTTTACGTAAAACGGCAGCACAAATATGAGTATGGAAAACCACCCTAGGAGTTTTTGGAAAGCATTCAAAATTTAAACCTAGTGGAAGTTTACCTCAAAAAAATGTCCTAATTTATAATTATATGCACTAAAAAAAATGGGTAAAAAAAAACCCGAGTTTTTGAACATCTCCTTTTATCATTACATTCTTGTATTTGGTCTAAGCGAATGATTAACAATTCCTGTGATATGACAACTGTGATGATTAAACGATTCCATTTACTGAATTCACCCTCTTTTTAACAAATTGGTAGACTTGGAAGAACGAATCGATTGCCTCAATTGGGAATAAAAAGGTTAGCGATTTACTTCAAACATGTCAAAATTGTGAAAATAGATACCTCATTTTTGTTTTCAACTCCACTCTTTGTGTTAAAAATTGCTTGAGGACAAGCAAAATTTCCAAGTTGGAGGCGGTTTGATAAGTGCATTTTTGTTCACATTTTTTTAAACTTTTTTAGATACTTTCTTTAACTTTTTAGTTCATTAATCAATAAAATCAAGAAAAATCACATTGGCTTGTTTTGAATGATGAAGGTAAAGACTTGAAGCAAATTCGTATGATTTCGTATGAAAATACGAACAAAAACAAAGTCTAAAAGAAGGCAAGAAGACTCAATCTCGTGCAGAACACACCCCTAGTGTGTTGCGAAACATGGCCATGCTTCAAAGGGAAGAAAAACAAGAAAAAAGAAAAACACGCTGGGGCGTGCTTACAAAGCACGGCCGTGTTTCACATAAAACATCAAAACACGCTCAAACCGTGTTTAAAAGCACACCGCCGTAAAAATCCTCTTTTTGTGAAGTAAACATGGCCAGGCGTGTTTATAAACACGGCGTGTTTGTCAAATTTGACGAACACGGCCGGCCGTGCTTTTAAAGCACGGGCCGTGTTTTCTCTCCAGCTCAACAATTTTTCTTCTTTTGGCGGAAATAATGGAGACTTTTGCTTTTTGACAACCTTTGAGCAACTTTCACACCTCATCTTGCTGCACCAAAACTCAATTATCTCCTCAATTGTCATGTGGACACAATGATTCAACCAACTCAACCAATGGAAGTGAAGTATTGTCATGTGTATACAATGATTCAACCAACTCAACCATGAATGTGCACAGAATGATTCAACTAACAAACATGGAAATGGAGCATTTGTTAATATGGTATTTCACAAAGATGGTGCTTATAAAAGCCAAGAGTTTGAGTTGGAAAATCATTCATGTAATATTCATTCATATAGAGATTCATTGTGTATTCATCATAGATACTTAGAAAATATTCATTGTGTTTAACATTTTGAGTGGAATTGGGATCAAGAGATCTTGGAGGAGTAAGCTTGTAGCAACATTGGAGAAGAAGGCTTGGATCAACATCATCTATCAAGGAAGAAGTCATTGAGATTTTGAAAAAGATAAGTACACCATGTCTACAACACTTAAATCTTCTTGTGTAATTTATTCTTTTGTCAAAATCATAAGTAGCTAAATTACTAGTGTTTGAATGTAATGAACTCTAGAATGGATTTGTGATTAAGGTTTGTTTGTTTTTAATAAAATTCTCATGTCTTGTTTGATTCACTTATATCATGTTTATTTCATTCAAGTTGATATTTCTGGTATATTAATTTGATATCTATTCATCGTCGGGTAATCGAGAGATTTATGATGGGAAAGAACTTATATAAGTGAAAAGAGTTGCATGCAATCCTAGATATAGGACGACATAAATCTTCTGAATTAGGGTCAAACCTAATATGGGAATTCATAAATCGTTATAATGCAATTTTGGGGGTTTTAACTAGAAAGAGATTTTAGTTAATCAACTTGAGATTAGGAGTTTTTCGCCTTGAGAAAGGGTTTAACTTAAATCGAATTTCTACGGTCCACTTAACATGAGATTTTATTAAAAGAGGTTGGTTTTTGCTTAAGGGCTTATGGTTGTATTTTTATCTTGATTGAATCACAAAAACATTCTAGAGGGATTTACATTCAACACATTTCTATCTCTTGATTTCTCATTCTACAATCTATTTTTATTTAATTTCTTTGCAATTATCTTAAATTCTCTATTTTCCATTTTCCATTTTAACAAACAAAACTCTGAAAATTACTAGATTAGATAACAAAAGACGGTAATTATTAGTACTTACAATCTTCGTGGGAATGACACTCGGTACTCAATAATCTATACTACAAAATGATAGGTGCACTTGCCTAAGGTTTTCTAGAGTAGCTTTTGAGCCATCAGCAAGTTCTTCACGTTTTTGATCAGTAAAACTCTCTGAAAATGGCACAAAAGCATGACTTTGTGAAACTCTCGAAGCAGATCCATACTGGAGCATTAGTAGACTTCGAATGAATGGTGAAGCAGGGTTCTGATGAAACCCTTGTTAAGAAAATCATTGAAATGATAGAAATGTCAGGTCTCAAGGCTTTTCTAATCATGGAATACTCTCACACTTACCTAGAAGAGGTAGCTCAGTTTTATGTTAATGCTGAGATGCAGGACGAAGAAATCAAGTCTTCTGTCCACAGCAAGGTAATAAAGATTCGTGCAAAGGACCTTGTTGAGCACTGTTTATTGCCCTCGGAGGGCTCAAAGGACATCTATGAGGCTGATGTCAATTTGGCTGTTGCATGGAAGGAAGTAGCCAAACCAGAGTGTCTTTGAGAAGGTGGTGTACACACGGTGACAAGAAATTGCCGGGATCGACTACAATAAGTCTGATGGATGTCGTATCAAATGTATAGATATGAAGTTTGGCGCTTTCAACCAACCAATCAAAGACTAAGCCGATCGTCGTCATGGCCGCGATCATGCAGGGCAAGAAGGTTAACTGGGATGAGTTTGTGTACAGCAGACTCTACCAGAACGTGCTGAATAGGACATATAAAAAGGATGGGTCCTTTGGAAGCTCACTTGGATATGGTCTTGTGATTGGCCATCTTCTTGAAGTTAAGGGTATCGCCCTTCGACATGGTGATCCTTTCCATGTCAATAAGAAAATGTTCCGGGAAAATCTCTCTGGTGCCCAGAAGAGAGCCCATGCAAAGAAGGCGGACACAAGTTAGGGGGAATCAGTTGACCCCGAAGACACAGCTGCTACCCCTTCCCCAAAGAAGAAAATTGCTCCAGCAGCGAAGACAAAAAAGGCTCCCGCAGCAAAGTCCAAGAAAGCACATGCCCTACAACGAGTCCTTGCCGAGCAGGCCAAGACTCACTGCCCTACAAAATGATCATCCGAGGGAGAGGAGGAACACCATACTACTTCTCGTGTTGTCAAAAAAAAGAAACGCACTGCCAAGACAAGGAGGGTAGCTGCGAAAGCTATCTCCTTGCAGGAACCAGAAAACATTGAGGAAGAGGTTCCCCTACTACCCAAAAAAAGACGACTGGTTAGGCAGTCTAAATTGGAAAAGAAAGTTGAATCTACTACTCAACTGGAGAAAGCATCCAAGTCACAAACTCGGGAAGAGCGATCTCTGAAGTAATTGATGAATCTCGAAAGTCTCACGAGACGATCGCCAGATATCGCTTGAAGACACACGGTTATGCGACGCTTGAGGGAAGTAAAGCAGCAGAGACAACTAAACCTACAGTTGAAAGAGTTGTCTCTCCACCTACCACTGATTCTGCTGAACGTAAGGAGCAGAGTCTCCTGCCTCCAATTCCAGATACAGGAAGAGAGGGTGAATATGATGATAATGATGTTATCATGTACTCTCCACTTTATCCAAGCATCCAGCGATGCCTACGAGAGTGGAGGGAATGGAAACTTGATCACTCAAGGATGCAGTTCGCTCATCCTGAGTTCATTGAAGAAGAAGAAGAGTTGCTTTGTTTTCTTGGTGTCGCAACTGTTCGACAGGCCCTGGACGAAGAAAACTGCATTGGATATCCTCCGAATTATAAAAGCGGATGAAAAGGATAAGGCTGAGGAGCAAGCACGAGCGTTGGAAAAAGCCAAGATGTGTGAATTCACAAGCTCTCCACATTACACTCACCCACATCTTGATGTGTTCTTTGAAAGTGATGAGGATCCCACTGCTGCAGCCGAGAAGTCTGATATGCAGCAGGCCCTGAGGGAATCCAGAATCATGCATGAGCAGAGGTTATTTGAAGGCCCAGGAGAGTCCTCACAATCTCTTCTGCAAATCAATCCTCTGGGGGTGGTGCAGCCATTGCCACGGACATTCTTTGCACCACATCCCCCGCATACAATTAGAGGATGGATCCAAGGGCACTGGTGATGACACTGGGATTTTGGGCACCCAAGTTGAGCCAACCCCTGAAGAAGGTGTTTTACCACCTGCCCCAACGGCTGAGAACTCAAAGGAAAAGGTCGTGAGTCAGGAGCAGAGTGACCCCACTGTCAGTCACTCAGCTGGTGCGCCAGCTGAGGGGGAAGCTATCTCCACCACAGCAGGGTTGGAGGATACTATGGAAGACTCAAACTTGCAGAAAAGAGGCAAAGTGGAAACATAAAAAGAACCATGGCAGAGTGACATTAACGAAGCTCGGACAGTTGAGTCTGTCCCAGCTGAAATGTCAGCTACTTTGAAGACCAATGACATTGTTCTTACACTCGAGGCACAGGATGGTAATTCCCTGGGAGTTAACACTCAGGGCAGTGAAAGTGCATTCCAAGGAGTTGAGACTCCTTCGGATGCCATGGTTGAAGACCCTGAGACAGCTGCGACTGTCGAACGAAATACTGAAGGCCTCACAGCAGTTGAGTCTGCTGGAGGTATTGAAGGCCTAAGGGAGGTTTAGACTTCCCTGGGTAAGGTTCAAGAGACACAGAACTTTCCTCCAGTTCAAAGCGCTGAAATAGAAGAGGAGATAAGTACACTTCATGACTCCCAGGAGAACTTAGATATATCATTCTTGCGGTTCGAAGATGAAGTTGAGTCCGCTCTGGTTGCAGATCCTAAGGACCCAGCTAAGGATGTTCTCAAAACTAAGAGCCAGCTAAGTGATAAAGCGGCTCGTACAAAATTTAACTTCAACGATGAGCCAAGCCCACAGGTCTCATCATCATCCGATGACGCTGATGATGCAGTAGATGAACAGTTTATTCATTTAGAAAAATAAACTGAGACCGAGGACGCTGTTAAGATAGCTGAGGCTCAATCAGCTGGGCACAATGTCTCAACTACCCCCACCGCGACACGATCAATCAATCGCTTTCCCACAATCGCAAAGAAGAATTTACTACACACCTTCGATTGCAAGCTTCACAAAATGCGACACATGCCGATGAAGCTACCGCGGCTGAGGCACATAGAGCTCAGTCATCGTAGGCCCCACTTTCGCAAACCATCCCATGTGTGAGCGATGACGCCTTTCAGAAGATGTTTTCTTTCATGCCGATCCTACCAGAGTTAGAAGAAGAGACAGCTGCTGAACAACGAAGATTTACTGTAAGAGAAGATCCAATTGTCCCCACTGACACCATTATTCCAATAGATTTTGACTTTGATGCAGAGTGGCCTGCAGCTGAATCAAGTGAGATAGCTGAGATTCGTGAAATCTTCAAGAAAATTTGTGAAGAGATTGAGAAGATTGAACGACATCAGGCCTCACTAGACTTAAGACTGGACAACAGGGATGCTACCCTCACAGCCGACTTGAGAGGGATAGTGGTACGGATCCGAGAATGGTCTCAACAGTAAACTGCCATGCAACTCGAGCAAGTTCATTATTTCAAAGCATTATATGACAGAATGCTCATCTGGATGGCTGACAACGCTGATCTCAAGCAAAGGATGTAGGCATACATCAAAAGGCTACACGAGTCTCACATGACTGAAATGGAGCTACTACAAGAATTCCAAAGAAAAGAAATTTTGCGCCTTAAGGACACAATGAATGCAAAATTCAGCCTACTCATGGCTGAAATGAAGTTGGTGGCAGCTGAGTCTAAGGCCACTTGTTCAGAATTTCAAACGACTTATTATGCAAAGAATGACTCAAACAAAATTGACTCTAAGCGACTCGACTTCATGCTCATGAGGCATGTTCCCCTGGGTCCCTCTTTTCTTTGATGATGCCAAAAAGGGGGAAGAGGAATCCTTAAGGAAATTAAAAGAAGAAAAGCTAAAAGAAACTGCAGCAGAGAAGACATACCCAGCTGCAATGAAGGGAAAAGCAGCTGAGGAGGAAGGTTCGAAAGATCTTACTTTAATGATAGTTGAAACCCCTCAGTAAGGTAATGTTACTGCCTCCATCTTGATCAAACTCCACGTAACCCTACCCATTGAGCACTCTATTGTGCCAATGTCGGAGAAAAGAAGAATCATTGAAGTAGGGTTTGAGGAGTTCTCTAAAAAGCAGGATGCCCGCGTTGAGGAAGTGCTAAAACAGTATGGTGGTATTTCAGCAGGGAAAGATCAAGATGATGTACCTGACAATGGATCCGAGCCTAGATCAGTTGAAGAATTCAAAACGCTCGAATCCGAAGGCTATTTCCAGGGAATATCGTGAGCCCAAGCCTCGATTTGTCTTGGGAGAAAGGTCTTGCATTGTGTGAAGTAGGCGGCGGCAATGAGACTTCCAAAGAAGTCACTCGGCTAGTAAGCGTAAGACTCTCGTGCAAGACACACCCAGAGGAAGAGGAAGAAGTGGTGGTGGAAGAGGATTCTGACCTCGACCAATATCCAAGAATATTGAATATGTAGATCCTGGTAAGAAAGGGAGGATCTACTGGGTTGGGTATGATGAAGTGGCCAATCTGGAAGTAGCAAGAAAGAACGCAGAGGCAGTAAAAAGACAAGAAGATGAGAACAAAAGGCAAACAGAGCAATGGCTCGAGAGGAAGCGAAGGGATGATACTTCCAAACGAGCCTATTAAAAGAAGAAGAGATCTGAAGAAGAAGAAGAAGAAAAAAAAGAAAGAGAGCTGATGACGACAAGAGAGCTGAAGAAGAAAGAAGGAAGCAGCGAAGGCATTGAAGTGTTGCTACGAACCCCTTCATGTATATTACTTATGTAAACACATTCATGTAAGTCATCTGAATACTTACTGAATTTTTCTGTAATTTTTCACTTTGTATTTATTTTTGTATCTTAGCATAGATGTGTATTTTGCTTTGATAAAGAATGCTTTAATACCAAATGTAAATAGCTGTGTAAAGGACAAGAATGTTGTGATCAATAAACCCATTCATTTTAAGCATACATTCGTGTTTTATTGTGTAATTACCCCAAACCTGGGGCCGGTTCTGTAATTAACACAAAGTTTTAAGTGAGTGAACTACACTTTTTTTTTGGATAGAGTCAACTACATTATTTGATATTATGTGATCAATATCAATTGAATATAAGTTTTTGAAGGGAAATTGATACTAACATTTTCATCAGATATGTTATGTCTTTAATTTACGTCCTTGAAAATACAAAAAGAAAAAATTAATAATACATCGTCCTATTAATTTATCAATAATAGTCCAGTCCTTTTGAACACACCAAAAAAATAAAATTATGCTATTATTTTAAACAGAAATAATTTCCATATATACAACACCATTACAGAAGAAGAAAATTGAAAAACTAAAAATAAAAATAGCATTTGTACATATATTCCAGCTACACGGATTTATTTATTTAGAGGCCCCTAGACCCAATCAGCTTTGTCAAACCAAACGTTATAGCCATAGCCAGCCACCCTCCAATCAAAACTCTGGCAGACGACCGGACCACCGGCGCGCCACCCAGCGCCGCCCCTAACCACCCAAACACCACCAGCGCAACACTCACAGCTGCCACCACCGCCCCAATCCTCACCCTATACTCGCTTATAAACGAAGCCGCCAGCAGCGGCACCACTGCGCCGGCCGAGAAAGCCAGAGCCGACGCCGCCGCCGCCTTCAGAGGATTCGGCAAACCCTCTTTATCATTCTCGCCGCCGCCGTCCGCCGCCGCCTCACCCGGCCGTTTTTGGTCCCTCTTCATTTGGGCGTATTCAATGTCCAGCTGAGAATAAACGGAGACGAATTCTCCGATGGCCATGGAGCAGGCTCCGGCGACGAGTCCGGCGAAGCCGGTCAGGATCATGACTTTCATGGCGTGTTTGACGGCGCCGACGCCCATCATGAGCGACGCCGTCGAGACGAGGCCGTCGTTGGCGCCTAGGACCGCCGCGCGCAGCCACTGGGAGCGTTTTGAGTAGTCGAATTCCTCGTTTTGTTCGAGGTTGTCTAGGGTTTGTGTTTGGTTTGAGGCCGCCATTAATGTGGTATTTGAAGGTTTTTTGGAATATTAGAATATTAATGGAGATGAGTATGGTTGACACACGCCTTCGACTATGGTATTTATAGAAGGAAAAAAAGTGAAATTTTAGTGGAGGGAGGGGCGGGGGTGTAAGGTAATTAGATGATGAGATTTTTCTATTCCACAAGCATGTAAGATGGATGATTGTCACGTTTAAAGATATCACCATATAAAAAAAAATCTCAATTTAGACATGATTTATGCTTCAAAATTAATATCATATGTTCTATATATATTTATGTATGTGAGTGTGATAATCATCGGATGGGATCTTTTATTTCAGGATGGTGTTTCATCTCCTATTTCACCGCACGGATGATTGACGCGTGTTTAAAAGTTACCATATTAATTTTGTAGGATAAATCAAGCCTAAATTATGAGATTTTAATATGGTAACTTTTAAACAATCACAATCATCTCGTGCGGTGGAATAGGAGATGAAACACCATCCTGGAATAGAAGATCCCATCCGGATAATCATTGGTATGATGAAATATGAGATTAAATACGGTTTTGGAATAGAAGATTCTATGGGAGCAAGTAGGCACCATTATTTTCAAGTTTTGGACCTTTGGTTAGTTGTTTGTATATCCAATGAATTAAATATGGTTTTGGAATAGAAGATTCTACATGGGAGCAAGTAGGCACCATTATTTTCAAGTTTTGGACCTTTGGTTAGTTGTTTGTATATCCAATGAATTAAATATGGTTTTGGAATAGAAGATTCTATGGGAGCAAGTAGGCACCATTATTTTCAAGTTTTGGGCCTTTGGTTAGTTGTTTGTAAATCCAATGAATTAAATACGGTTTTGGAATAGAAGATTCTATGGGAGCGAGTAGGCACCATTATTTTCAAGTTTTGGGCCTTTGGTTAGTTGTTTGTAAATCCAATGAATTAAATACGGTTTTGGAATAGAAGATTCTATGGGAGCAAGTAGGCACCATTATTTTTTCCACATATAATTGGATTCGATTGGTGTTTTGTGGGAAAATCCTTATTATATAATAATTTATTATTTATAATGTTGGCCTGGTTTGACGAGTTTGCAATATATTCTTTATTACAGGAATCTCTTTGTAATTAATTATTTGACTGAATTACAAAATTTTGCTTTTGAATACTTTTCTATTTACATTTTAATAATTATTTACTGATAATGTGTATTCCTATGTTTGATTGGAATAATATAATGATACATGGCATCATGGCCGCAGTCATGATTTTTGACCAGTGTTGTAAAAAAGAAACCATTTCAGCTGGGCCATTATCGAGCAAAAAAATTGAAAAAAAAAAGGCAAATTTGAAGGTCGTACATTTAGCAATTCTTTGCCAGTTTTCATACTATCTAGTTCAAGATTATCTTGAATGAAATGACTATCCAAAAGTCAATTCTAAATTAACAACCAAATAACTATTATTATTATTATTATTATTATTATTATTATATATGAAAAATGGACTTTTAATCCAAAAGTTCATATGAAAAGTCCCCAAAAATTGTATATTATCAAGGTTGGAGCATATATCTCTCTACATAACAAATAAGACAATCATTCATCCAACAATGCCTTAATTGGACATGTGATTCTTATTTCTTAGCTCTTTTGGGCTTTTAAATCTTATCTCAATTTTTTTATAGGTTAGATTTTCAATATGGTTCACTCCAAATTTAACAATGTCACTCCAAATTTCAGTGCAATCCATTCCAAATTTAATAGTGCCACTCTCAATTTCAATGCGGTCAAATAAAAATTAAACAGTGCCACACCAAATTTCAATGTAGTCCAATTCAAATTTAATACGGCAAAATGGTCCTCACGTGGCTACGCCACTACGTGGTATGAGTTTATGTCTTATATATGAACATCCCCACCCCCAAAATATTTCCAGGAATTTGGTTGAAAATATTATAGATCTTAAGATAGATTAATTTTCTTTTTTAATCTAGTAATGCAATTGCTCATAACGTTGACTGGAAATTTATAATGAGTCTAGCTGTTTAATTTGTGGAAAATGGAAATCAATTTCTATATATATATAAATATAATAACGCACATACTGACTCACACATTTGTACATATGTGCTTTAAAAGGGCCTTTTAACACAATTATGCATGAAGACAAGTCCTTATATACCAACACCACAACTTTATATATTTTGAGCAAATAATTGTCAAGACGTATCAGACGGAATCCATTTCCAATCAGTGACGAATCATGCAGTTATCTAATAATCTTTTTAACTAATTAACGAATTAATTCTTTCCATAAACAAATCAACAGTAATTTGTGTGGATTTTCAGGACTAAAAAAACCTTTTCATGTTTTTTTTTTTATCCCAACTCCATGTGATTTAGGGCTGAAAAACAAACCTTAACACTCGATCGACTCGAAATTGACCGTAAAAATTCATTTGAGTTTGGTCATTAACAAAACAAACTAAATTTGAACACATTTTTTTGTTCAATAACATATAAAGCTCGTGTTGAGATCGTCTCGATTAGTGAAAAAACTTATAATCATAAAATATCTAGATACTCGAGTTCGATTCGCATTCGGCTCTACTGAAACTTGGCGGGGAGGGACAGAGCTGGGTATCTACTCCGCACTATGGGCATTTGCCCCGCCTAAAATTTTTATTTTTTAAATATATTCTTACATATATTTTGCATATATAATATATATTATAATATAATTTTTATCTATTATTATATTATATCTAACTTTTATATATTGATAATAACAACTTTTGTAAAGAATATTTTTCAAATATATTACAAATATATTATTTTTCATTTTTTTCATTTTTTGTATTCAATTTAATTTATATTGTGGCAGAACAGGGTCGACATGCCCCACCCCGTCCCGCCCAATTCTAGGCACGGGACGGTTTTGAGTCTTCATGTATCTGACCCAACACATCCCATTGTCATCCCTATTCAAAACAAAATCTCCAGACAAGAGACAATTAAGATTCACAAGCATTATGTTCCTAGCGATAGAGTCAATGGCGGAGGTAGGAGGCCAACCTGCACCCCTCCCTTTTGAAAAAAATAAATTTTTACAGGTAAAATTTTTTAAAATTTTTTTTTAGTTAATATTTATGTGTATCTTTTTTTAGTTTTTTTATCTGGCCCACTCTTTTTTCGTGTATCAACCATCTCGTAATAATTTCTGGCTACGCCATTGGATAGAGTTGTAATTTGGGAATTAAGGAAAATGATTTGTTATTCATGTGAGTAAAGTTTGATCTATTACAAATAGGATTGTGCAACATAGACTTAAAAAATAAAAATTGGAAGATAGCATTAAAATGTGGATTGTGTACAGACAGTAATTTGGTTTTGTTTACGTTTTTTACCCCATTGCCCGTTGGATAATTAATCAGCAAGTCCGAAAATATGCATTCACACTAGGTGTTAAGAAAAAAAAAAACATTAATGATAATAAAATTGGTCTGTATTTGCATATATTTATCCAGTCTACAAATTGACTAGGGGTTTCTATAACATATCTATACAAATTGGGTTGTGCAACATAGACTTTAAAAAATTTTGGAAGGTAGCATTAAAATGTGGATTGTGTACACATAGTAATTATATATATATATATATATATATATTACATTTTTTTCCCATTGCCCATTGATGATTAATTAGCAAGTACGAAAATATGCATTCACACTATGTTTTCAGAAAAAAAACAAAACAATAATAATAATAATGATAAATGGGTCTGTTTTTGCAAATTTATCCAGCCTACAAATTGAGTATGGGGTTCTAAAACATAAAGGTGAATTATTTGATCACACACACACACACACATATATATATATATATATATATATATATATATATATATGGAGACGACTTTCGTGTCGTTTTGATTTGTTTGTCCGGTTATATTTATGAAGAGGACAAACATTACTAATGATTACAACTGACTAGGTATAATTGCAGTTTGAATTTTCTGTTTAAATTTTACGTTTTTCATGTTATATATGTTGTAATTTCCCATAATAAATGTATTTCAAACGTATTGTTACATATAAATTTATGGGAAGTGCTAAATGGCCATATTATGGCTGGCCATAAAGTGGTTGAGTTGTTTTTAATTAATATTTGAAAACATTTGTGATACTGAAGTTACATTATAGCCCTTAAAATCATTTTGGCTCCAAAACAGTATGCACAATTGCACACAGTGTATGGCGCCACTTTTTCATGTTCATAAATAATGTTAAAAGCCATAGACAAATTAAATGTTAGTATTTCTAAAACTTACACGGCAATGAACCATTTTAATGAAAATGTAATCTTGATATTGTTGTAATAACTCTAATTTTAGTAATATTATTTTTAATTTCACAATTAAATTAGGAGTTAGTTTAGGAGATAAATTGTGAGTTAGTTTAGACTTTAGAGGATAATTTAGGGGTTTATTATATGAGCTAATTTAGGTTTTATTAATGGAGCCAATTTAGGGGTTTGGTATTATTCATTATTATATATATTCATAATTTTATATAAAAAAATTTACTCCACATTTCCAAGAACTATAAGGTAATAATAGCTTTCTACTTTTATTCACATTTCCTATATATATAAAATTCTCAATTCACAACTCTTCTTCAATTTTTTTACAAATTATTTATTAATTAGTTCGATTTATTAAAATCACATATTACTTATAATTTTATTTAATGTAGAAACGAAGGGTCGAGGACTAAGACTTTTATTATTCATTTTTCTACATCGAATATCTGCAATTATCACTACAAGAAAACAATCAAATTCCAACAAAATAATTCCAACGAAATAAAAAACTGTTGGAATTTTTAAAATTCCTACGGAAATTCCAATGCTACATTATACCGTTGGAAAATTCCAATGGTAAACAAAACCGTTGATATAAAATGTTGAAATTTAAAATTACAACGGAAATTCCAACAACACAACTAACTGTTGGAAAATTCCAACAGTGGTTCCAACAGTAATAATAAATCATTGGAAATACTATTGAAATTTTAAATATTCCAACATAAATTTCATCGCTAAAACATACCATTGAAAAAATCCAACAATAAACCAAATGTTGGAATTAATCGTTAGAATTTATGTTGGAGTTTTTAAGATTCCAACGGAAATTCCAATGGTACAACATGTTGTTGGAAAATTCCATTGGAAATTCCAATAGCATTGAAAAATTTCAATAGGGGTTAAATGATTTGATAGTATAATTCATATCAATAAAATATATCTTCTCTTTTGGAGTTAATCATATTGAAACTACATAGTTAAATGTGTTTGACTTGGGACAAATTGATGATGGATGACCTACTGGGAAGTTAAAGATATTAGATAGTGAAATAAATTGATTGAATATTCCCACAGATATATACCATTGGACTAAATTATAATAGTATAATTTCGTTGGAATAATCGTTGGAGTTTTTTGCAACGGTTAAATATATTCCAATGGTATAACTATGTTGGAATTAGTGTTGGAAAAAATGTTAGAGTTCTTTCCAAATATATATTCCAAAGGATAAATAATGTTGGAAATTCGGTTGGAATATTTTTCCACTGAATTTCGTCATTTCAACGGCCATTTTACCAACAATGTATTTAATGTTGGAATTTCCATTGAAATCGATAATTCCAACGGCAATTGGCCAAATTCAATAGATTTTCCCATTGGAATTTTCTTGTTTTCTTGTAGTGTATTGATGTAGAGATTTTTATATTATTTGTATGTATTTAATGTTTCATAATTGTATTTCATTAATTGAAATATATGTCAAGATGAAATAAGTTCATATAAGTCATGAGCCATAAAAAGGGTTCGGGATCAAAAGTATCCTCGGGGGTGAACCCGCAGCACTATATGCATTAATTGGCCAGTCAGAGGAAATTAAAAGAAAAAAATAATAAATTAATTATTGCAATTGTGTGAATTCTTAAATATTAACAAATGTGTCCATACCGAGTGAGTTAAAGCTCACCCTTATTATTATCATGACTTTCGGTTGAAGAGTCGGCTAGAGATATGATGTGTGTATGGTTGAATAAATCATGCTATATTTATATTTAAATAATTATGATCAAATTGAATTTTGGATCTAAGATTTTAATTTTTTTCGTTTTATGCTTCAGATAAACGTTGGACATTTAATTTGAAAGGTATATTATTATTATTATTATTATTATTATTATTATTATTATTATTTCTTTTCTTAAGGATTATTAAAAAATTAAATATTTTTTTGGTAATTATTGGGCTCACTTTGATTTACAAGTTCGTGTTTTCCCCTTTCATCTTCCAATTGAAATTGGTCTAGCTCCGCCCCTGCCCATATACATTTTGAAGGTCCGTTCCATATACATTTTGAAGGTCCGTTAAATACTCTGTACTTTTGAAATAAAATTTTTAGTACATGTATTATAATTATTCGTATAATACTTGGCGAATAATACTTCATTGTAATATTTTTTATATTACTTAAATTAATCTATAAATTGTTTAAGAGTTATTTAGAAATATAATTTGAATATTATATAAATAATAAAATAAGAGTATAATTATATATAAATATACTAATTATTATTAAATAGTATTGTTAATTTATATATGTTAATTTATAAAAAAAAATTAATATAAAAATACTATATATTATTACATAATCTAAACATAAGTATGTCTAGGGTTCACACAAAAATATACAAATTATTTTTAAATAATTATCTTTACTTAATGTTTTAATTGTAAACTAAATAACACATAGCACTTTAAATATTTTTTATATAATCTAAATTAAAGAAAGTACAATTCATATAAACATAATATCAAATTAAGTCGTATTTCTACTTTTGAATAATTATTTTATATTCGTATTTTAGTTGTATGTCTACGAGTCCACGTATTAATTATTTCCATATTTTCCACCGTTTCATGTTTCGCGCAATTCTTAATAAATATTTATAATATGTTTGTATGCGTATAAAATGCTAATTTTTTTCGTCCTGTATTTAACTTAACTACACCAAAAATCTTCCGCAGAGAAAATTAAGAAAAGAATTTCATGACTCATTCTTTTGAAATGAAATATCGAATCCATTGTAATTTGTAAAGAACCATTGGATATTTGGAGCTAATTGTGTTTGTGTTTGCCTTCATTAATTTATAAGTACTGGTGCAAACTACTTTCTTGGAATGGTAAATGATTAGTTTAATGAAGAAAGTGAGATTTGAATTAGTGGTGATAAAAATTAAGGTGGAAAAGGGTAATGTAGTCAAATAAAATACTTAATTACTACAACACCCTTCTCATTAATAAGGGGAATGGCCAAACTACCCTTTATGGCTAGCCATAATATGGCCATTTAGATTTACCCTAAATTTATTTACTACGACTGATGTTACATAATAAATGTAATTTCCCGAGAAGTCTTGTTCAAGTTTCACTCTTCAGGTAATAATGGAAGGCCTCAATTGTAGCAAATATTACAGTTTACTTTCTTAGGATATTAAAACAATTATTGTTTTGCCATCTTCTGAAAAGAAACAATTTTATTAATGACCTCCTGCTTTTTGCCAATTGACATTAAATTTCTATTGTCAGTCACCTTAATCAAGAATCTGATATGGTCCCATCAAGAAAAGAGTGATATGGGGATTAAATTTTAGCATTGTTTTGGATTAAGATTGTATCGTATAAAATATCTCTTATTTAAATTAAATTTATATATAATTTATAGTTCAATCTCAATGGTAGATCTATAAAGTAATTTTGGTTGAACCATAGCTCAATGATAGATAGTCCCATGCAAGATTGTACAATGAACATAGCTTAAAGCTCTTTTCCAAACCAGGCTTTATTACTTATTAGTCACTTTGAATAGGAGTAATAAGATTTGGTTGATTTGTGCTGTTGACTCGGTTTTTCGTATTGGCTTAATTGTAATTTTAATCCGTAACTTTTTGGGTTGACAATCTTAATCCTAAGAACTTCTTGACGTGGCAGTTTTGGTCCATGACGATTTCATTCTTTAGTCAAAATAGCACTTTCAGTCGTGTAACTTTTAACGGTTATATGTATTTTGGATTTTTTGGCTGAAGGACAAGGGTATTGAAGTAACAAATAAAAATATTGAAATACTCAGTTGGGATAAAAATCGCACAAAATTAGAACTTAAAGAAATGACTCTATTATTGTGTCGTATCGTGTTGTGTAGCAAAATTATTGTTGCACACAGTCAAATTGAAAGAAAGTCGAAAGGAGATAGTGCTATAGGCAAAGGATATGGAAATGACTCTATTAATAATTTGAAAAACCATGAAATTTGGGGGTTGGTTTCCTTATTTTCTAGAGTCCTTAATTTATGCATTTACCTTTTTTTACCATGAACTAGTTGATACCACAATAATCATGGTTAAAATATAGTATCGGGATATTAATATACACAAATAATTTTAAAAAGTGTGTTTAAATTAAAACTGATACAATATCAAAAACATAATCATTCAAATATTGATATATTTTCTTAATTTAAATTATCTATTGTCTAATTTATAGGAAATTACATTAATTACTCTTTGACAAAAAAAAAAACTTTCAGATGTTCATATAGATAATAATTGTAAAATCTAAATTGTCATACAATAGGATCTTCGTCATAATAACATAAGATATAAAAAAATGCACCAAGACATTTAGTTTAAGTTATAATATTGGGAGGTTTTAACAAAAATACCCAATACATATTGTAAGATTTTTGGTTAAATATAAATTAATAATTAATAACGGTTAATTAATATAAAACTGAAACAATAATAATCATTGTTAAACACAAAAAAATCTGAAAATTAAAATACACAATATTCAAAATCGTGGTTAAATACAAAAATATTAAAATCTGAATTAAAAATGCACAATCTTCAAAATTATGGTCAAATTAAAAATGATACAACAATAAAAACACAATCATTCAAACATAAAAATATATAAAACGAAATAACTGAAATTATAAGCTTTCAATTGGTATATAAAATTATTTCCGTAAATATTTCCTATGGTTGTGCTAAATATATGTATTGACATTGCTCATAATCATTCTTACACAATTCACTCTTATATCAAAAATTATCTTACGAGCATTTAACTTTCAAACTCAAAAAAATGGGCTCCTATGTTGACCCTAGCCAGGGGCGCAATTTTTTGAAAATCCATGAATTATATGTATAATTTATTTTAGAATATTAATTTTTAGTATTAAATATTTATTTTTTATTAATTTAGTCCCCCAAAATTACTTAGCCCCCCAACATTACACGTCTAGCCCTGCCCATGACCCTAGCTAATCAAAGACCTAAATATGTAACCAGTACATTGGGCTATAAAAGTCAGGGTACAAAGACAAAATACAAATTCTCTAACTAGTCTTAACAAATCATTACCTTATCAATTTACAATCCTATTAAACTAGGTAACAGTAAGTCAAAAATCTTCCTAAATAATCTAACACACTCTTTCCTAATATATAGGAATCTTATGAAATTGGGAGTGTGAATAATTGTTCTTCCGAAGGAAGAAAAACGTGACCTAACATAAATTGTTAAGGAAAAGAAATTTGGTCATGATTTTCTCCCCCACCCCCCGAATTACTCATGGTTAAATAATGTGGTACATATGTCTACCATCTATGTCTTATATATTTATGTCCACACAAATTTCACATTCATTATTTACTTATTTATTTTGGATTTAGAATTTTACATAGAAATAAGAATGAGTACAGAAATTAATTTCAATAGAATTTAAAAAAAAACACGGATACTAAATGTGTGATTACATCTTCATAAACAAAATAAGTTAAAATTTTAAAGAATAATTTAATTGTACATAATTTACTAATTTAGTAACCTTTAGAGTTTAGAATCAATGACAATTACACTTTCTAACATTTTATTCTTAAAATCAAATCGAAATTCTTAATTTTTTTTTTCCTATATGTAATACAGGCAGTTTTGGTCAAGACAATGACATTTTTTAAATCTCTTATGTAAACAAAATAATAAACCGGGTTCCATAACCGTTGACCACATTTACAGTTGCGATTTGGAATCCGGTTTTGAATCCATTTGTCCACCCCTATCTAGACAGTAGGGATGGCAATAGGGCATGTCTGGGATGGGTTTGGCTATACCCGAGGCCCGCCTCACCCTGTCTTGTACCCGTGACCCCGCAGGTCCAATCCCCGGACGCGCCAAGTAAAAAGTTTAACTGGTTTTCATGTGTTAAATCACTAAACCTGCCACTGACCAATGTTTTTAAACTCGAACCGGATAATCAAAAGGGTTATTACGTCACTGATCCGACTGATTAAATCGTTTTCAAAAAATCGGTTGACCCATTTATGTATAAATATACACACACAGCAAATGCAAATAATATAAAATACTTGTTTAGTAAAGTACATGTCCAATTATGTATAATAAATTAATAATGAAAGCCTACATAATTTATGAACCTCATTTTATTGTACATAAGTTTCTTAAAAAAAATAATTTTACAGTTATGAGAAAAATACAAGTAATATACAACAACAACAACAACAACAACAACAAACTAAGCCTTAATCCCACTACGTGGGGTCGGCTTATACGGATCATATCGCTATCGCGCCATCGTTTACGGTCATAAGCCATAGTTTCATTTATTTCTAGGTATAACATGCCTTGTTTAATAGCTTCTTTCCAAGTCTTTTTAGGCTACTCTCGCCTCTTTTGATTTGTGTGAGTGATTCTCTACCTTCTAAACATCGCACAGTGCATCTAAAGGTCTCCTATAAACATGTCCAAACCATCTTAATCGTGTTTCTCTAATTTTCTCATCTATTGGTGCTACTCCCACTTTGTTTCTAATGTGTTCATTTCTTATTCTATCTAATCTAGTGTGTCCGCACATCCATCTTAACATTCTCATCTTAGCTACCCTCATTTTTTGTTCGTGTTCATATTTAGTCGCCCAACATTCTGCTCCATAAAGCATTGCGGGCCTTATGGCCATTTTATAAAATTTTCCTTTCAATTTTAATGGTATTTTACTATCGAGAAAGGATAGAAGATGCACTCCTCCATTTATTCCAACCCGCTTGATCCTATGCGTGACATCTTTATTGATTTCTCCGTTCTCTTCAATTATAGATCCTAAGTATTTAAAACTCTTTGTTATACTCACTTCATGTCCATCAATTTTAACCTTCGTCTCATTGTTCCCGTTATTATTACTAAAGTTGCATTCCATGTATTCTGCTTTTTAGCCCTACTTATAGTAAAACCTTTTGATTCGAAAGTGCTTCTCTCCAAACTTCCAATTTTGCATTTACACATTCCCTTGTTTCATCAATTAAAACTATATCGTCCGCAAATAGCACACATTTAGGGATGGGTTTTTGTAAGTGTTTAGTGATTTCATCAATTATTAGGATAAAAGGTAAGAGCTTAGAGCGGGTCCCCGATGCAAACCAATAGTGTTTGGGAATTCACTAGATATTCCTGTTGGTGTCTTGATACATGTTGTTATATCATCATATATATCTTTTATGGCATCTATGTAAGCTATTTTCATTCCTCTCTTTTCCAATACGCACCACATTATATCTCGGTTGACTCTATCGTATGTCTTTTCAAGGTCAATAAAAACCATATGTAAATCTTGTTTTCTCTCGTTATATTGTTCACATAATCGTCTAATTAAGTGTATAGCTTCAATTGTGGACCTTCCGGCATGAAGCCGAATTGATTATCTAATATACTAGTTTCATTTCTTATAAAATAGCAAACAAGAGAAAATTAAATAGCCTAAAAGATGAGAACGATAATATTTTAGTGAAAGATAAGGATATAAAAGATCGATGGAAGAGGTATTTCAATAATCTTTTAACGAACCAAAGAGGAATGAAGTCACATTAGGAGAATTAGGCCATTATGAATCGAATAGAAACCGTACCTTTTATCGTAGGATTCAACTTCATGAAACATAAAAACACTAAACAAAATGAAAACTCGCAGAAAGCGGTTGGCCAGATGATATACCAATTGAAGAATGAAAATATCTAGGTGGAGTTGGAATTGCATGGCTTACTAAATTATTTAATGTTATCCTAAAAACTAAGAAAATGCCTAATGAATGGAGAAAAATACAAGTAATATATAAACTATATTTGTTGGTAAAGAATACAAGATATATTTTAATTTAAACAATGATACATACAGTTTTAGAAAAAACAGAAAATTTGCTGCAAGATTTAAAAATGGAATTGTGGAATGCATTATTGCTGCACATGGTCAAATTGGAAGGAAGCCGAAGGGAGTACGTAGTGCTATAGGCAAATTAATGATATGATCATATGAAAATGACTATACTAATAATTGGGAAAACCTTAAATTTGGGGGTTGGTTTCCTTATTTTCAAGTCTCCTTAATTTAGACATTTACCTTTTTCATATCCTTTCCCTTTCCAATTATTTATTAGGAAGAATAGAGTCAAACCGGGTCAAAATGGGTAACGGGTTCCGAGTCCATGTCTTTTGGCTAGGGGTGTCAATTTGTGACATACTTAATACCTAACCTAACACGAATTTAGCAGGTATATGTATAATCCTTTGCAGATTCGAGTCAAAATTAGGTCGAACACGGTTAACACGCGAAATAAATAGGTCAGGTCGACACGATTGACCTATTTAACCTATTTAAATTTGTAGTGACATATTACTATACTCTACAAAAAGAAGAGCTAACCACAAAAAATAAAAGGCAAATAAAATCAAGAAAAATAAAAAAAGAAAACACAAAATGATATTTTTTCATATATGCATTCAATTCATTTGTACCTATGATAGTCATTAGCAGCTCTCCTTTGCAATTGTGCTCCAAAATTCTAACCCTTGTCACGTAGAAATATTCTCTGGTTATAAAACGTGAATCCAACCCGTCACTCAACTAACCAAAGGGCGGCCCGAAATTATGTGTGGGGAGCCCAACTAGAGGTATAAAGGAGTCGAGTCGAGCTGAATATAGAACTGTTCAAGCTTGTTTGAAATTCTATCGATATTTAAAAATTGTGTTTTAGTTTATCGAGCTCCAACAAGCTTTAGTCGAGTCGAGCAAAAATCAAGTTCGAGTAGCTTGATATTTTTACACATATATTATTATTTTTTACTAATCGAGTCGAGCTCGAGCTTTATGTTTTATCGAACAAAAAATATGTTCAAATTTGGTTCATTATGTTAACGAACCGAGCACAAACGAGCTTTTAACGATTGCTCTCGAATCGAATATCAAGTAATTTAGTTCGTTTTTCAGCTCTAGGCCCAACTAACATTAATATAAAAATAAAATACAATACATCAACTCTAAAAAAAACTATAAATAAAAACCATTTATGATAAAGTCGTATCAATTCAATTACTTCTTAATATTCAGAAATAGATAACATAATACGATTACATCAACATATCATAACATTTATTGTATATCGATTCATACTCATCTCGAATTTGAATTCTTTAATGAGAATTTGATAATAAACCATAAATCATCTCAAAAGAGTCAAATAGAGACACAAGAAAATAATGCCAAAATTTGAGTTCAAGTTTACGACGAAAAAAAAAATGTACAAGAGTTTGTGAAATGTGAAAAAATGATCAAGACTCAAAGTTTTTCAAAATTCATAAATGGGAAGGGGAATGAAGAATGGAGGAATTGGAAACTTTGTTCCCTTTTTCTTTTTGTATTTTTTTGCAAGGTTATAGACTAAATTACTAAAATACCCTTGCAATTTTTCAAAATTTCGGGGTGGGGGCCAGTGCCCCCTTGGCCCTATTGTGGCCTCGCCCTGCAACTAACCATTACCAAATGCACGGTAAACATGAATCCAATTGCAGAAAATAGGCATGGAACAGAGATACGGAGAATGAGGTGAGGTATGTAATTATCAAAAACTTGGCGCCCATGGTTTGTGTACCTCGTCTCTTTACTCTGAGAGTACGATTTATCACTAAATGAGTCCTACAAAAAATTCATAAGAACTTTTAGTTATAATAAAAAATACTCCTCCAGGCTCTTTCAACAACTATCAAATTTCTGTTCTCTTTCCAATTATCATTCTAGGTAAGAAAAGAAATTGCTTATTTGGAATAGATGACAATGATCACTTAATTCTCAATTTGATCAAGTTCGCCACTATTACCAATTAGGTTCTCACTATAATTTTCGATATTATAACTGATGAAACCAATGTATTCAGAATCAGTTAATATCGAACATCTGATAAAGACCTGAGGGTTCTATTAAAAATAATCACTTATTAGGTTCAAGTAACAATAAAGGACTAAGGTATCTCTAATCAACAATCTGACATATTCATGAAAAAGATCACCTTAATTATTATACTTTTGTCACTAGCAGGGGCCTCTGGAAGCATAATTGTATATAAAATCGAAGAAACAAAAATCGAAATCCGGATCTTGAACATCATGATTTTCACAATTAAATCATAATCGGGTACTAACCTTGAGCAATCATTAATGTCCTTCTTTGTTGAATATGGAAGAAACCACTTTCTCTCTCTTGGCCTTCGTTAATCCCGAACGTAATTTTTTCGGTGATAGATTTTCGATTCTAATTGGGTTCAATTATAGGCGAGAGAGAGGACGGTTTCTTGAGCGATTATCTCGCCAATAATCGCTTCACAGAAACGTTCTCAAACACGTTCTATCAACGTGTGTAGAGGTGGAACAAAATCACCTCTTAACCGGCCAATTTAAAACTTATCGATAACTTATTTATTTAAACCATTAATTAAATATTTAAAACTCATTATTTAAATAATTAAATCCTTAATTATTTGCACGGGCCACATAATAATTTTACATTCTCCCACTTGGCCCATGTGACAAATAAATCTTCATGGTTTAAATATTAAGGCGTGATGCGCATAACATAAAGATAAGTCTTACATTCATTGGTCGAGATCATAATGTTATAATAAGTATATTCTAATATGGGTCATGGCGGTTCTATGTCATTAGCCCGACATGGTTCCTTTCATGTACCACAATATTAGTTTTCTACTTAAAATAACCCATAACTAAAATATCAATAATGGTCCACATTAGTGTCTAAGTCGAGACAATATCCCGTTAAAGTAATGTCAACATTCACGTATACATCAATGACAAACATGATATCAATTAATGTCGAAACAATACATAAGAGAGCTCAAATTGTCAAATACTTAATGCATATAATTCTTAAGTTACATTGACAATGCCCATCCCTTCGACATGTCGAATAAATGTCTTTGGAGGCAATCCTTTAGTCAACGGATCCGTAATCATGACATCGGTCTTTGATATTCTCATATTGACACTTTTTGTTTACGAACTTCTTCTTTAACGGCAAGGTACTTTAGTTCCATATGTTTAGCACCTCTGGAATACTTGTCGTTTTTAGAGAAGAAGACATTTGCGAAATTATTACAAGAAATTTTCAGCAGACTTGGCAATACTGTCGACTATTCCAAGTCCGAAATAAAGTTCATGACCAATTTCCTTGAATTGTGGCCTCAAAGCATGCCACAAATTCAGCTTCCATAGTGGATGCAACAATGACAGATCGCTCGCACTTTTCCAAGATATTGCTCCCCGACTAATAGGAACAAATAACCAAATGTGGATTTTCTAGTATCAACACATCCGCATAATCCGAATCAGTATAACTAATCACCTCCGGATGATCGGACCTTCGATAAGTAAGCATATGGTCTTTTGTTCCTTGCAAGTACCTCAAGACTTTCTTTGCGGCTTTCCGGTGATCCATTCCTAGATTACTCACGATATCGGCCAAGCATTCCAACAAAGAAACCGATGTCGGCCTCGTACAAGTCCTGCATACATCAAGCTCCCAACAATTGATGCATAAGGAATATCATTCATTTGTTTTGCGTTCAATTCATTGTTTGGGCATTGCATAAGACCAACTTATCTCCCTTCCGAATTGGAACGACACTTGATGAGCATTTTTCCATTCTAAATCTCTCTAGAACTTTATTAATGTATGCTTTCCGAGACAACCCTAACAATTCTTGTGATCTATCCCTAATATTTCTATTCCGATCACATAAGTTGCCTCTCCCATCAAAGTTCTTAGAGAGAAATTTCTTGGTTTTATACAATGAACCAAGATCATTCGTTGCAAGCAAAATATCATCAACATACGAATCGAGAAAGATAAACTTGCTCCCATTGACTTTTAGATATATACACCGATCAACAAGATGTTTTCCTTAAATCCAAAAGACGTAATGGTATCATTGAACTTAAGATACCATTGATGGGAAGCTTTTTTAAGTCCGTATATTGATTTCTTAAGTTTACACACCATATGTTCTTCCCTTCTATGGAAAAACCTTCAGGTTGATCCATATAAACATCTTCTTCCAAATTTCCATTCGAAAAGCGGTTTTCACATCCATTTGGTGTAACTCTAAGTCATAATGAGCCACCAAAGCCATAATAATTCTAAACGAATCTTTCTTAGAGACGATGAAAATGTCTCCTTATAGTCAATACCATTTTTCTCGAGTAAAACCTTTGGCAACAAATCGGCCTTGTATCATTCGATATTGCCATTTGAGTCGCGCTTGGTCTTAAAGACCCATTTACACCCGACTCTTTTACAACCTTCAGGCAATTCAACAAGGTCTCAAACTTCATTATGTTCCATAGATTTCAGCTCATCATGGCATCAAACCATTTATTAGAATTAACACTTTCAATGGCATGTGAAAATGAAACGGGTCATCATCAATTCCTAAGTCAAATTCGACTCTTGTAAATAAACCACATAATTGATAGGTGTGAGTTTTGCATGTATTTTGGGGCATATTTATGGCAATTATGGTGAGTAAGCATGCATATACTCGTGTAAAATGTTACGTATTCACTCTTTTGGGAAAATATATTACACTTTGCTTGTTTTGTAGGAATCTAATGATATTTGAAGCCATTTGAATATAAATACGAGCATCGCAAAGTGGAAACACTGAGAATTGAGTGAGTATACGAAAAGCGAGAGAACGAGTTGAAGTTGAGCGTATAAGGAAAATATAGGAGCGCACGGGTTGGGCGTGCCTTAGGCACCACCCGTGCGCCCCGGGAGGCATTGAAAGCTACGACATGGCGCTCGGGTAGCCCGTGCAAGGGCACACGACCCGTGCGCCACCGGGGAGTTGAATTATACATACGGCATCACGCACGGGTAGCTCGTGCAAGGGGCACACGACCGTGCGTCTGTATTTGAATGCCACATTCTCAAAACACTTTGCCCTAAACTTGAAAACGGGTATAAAAAGGCTTTTGGGGCGCACACCAAGGCATATTATGACATTTTGGGATCTAGCACACAAGACAAAGGTCATTTCTTGGAAGAAGACATCAAGGAGACAATCGGGTTGCATCGAGCTTGAGGAACGGAGATATATCGCGAGATTGTCAACTTTCCTAAGTTTTTTTGCTTCTCTTGTAGTTTCAATCTTTCATTTTTAGTTGTCATGGCTATGAACAATTTGTCTATGAGTTGTTTAGAAATCATGTGTAGCTAAACTCTTTAGATTTCCGAGTTTTGGAAGTAGATTAATGAACTCTTGTTGGATGTTTTAATCTTAGTTGAAGTTATTGTCTTGAAGCCTATTTGAGTTCTTGGAGCTTATTCTTGTTTTATCACTTGATCAATGATTTAACTTGTTTGATATATTGATTCATAATTCGAGAGATGAATTTCAATATTAGATCTTGAGTACTAACACAAATATTTGCATGAATCGAGAGGTTTGTAAATATTTGTGAGGACTATTGATCTTTTGAACTTTTGGGAATTGAATACTTCTTGAGTATAGATGCTAGCATAAGTATTTCAATCTACGTTTTATATGCATCTCGAGAGGGAGAATAAAATATCTTTGTGATCGTCTTATAGGAATATTGATAATAACTTGACTTTGATTAAATCGGACAACAAGAGAGATATTAATCGAAACCTTAACTCTTCTGAATCCATCTCATCATCTTGATACTTCTATCATTTGTATTATCTTAATCTTGTGCTTTAGTAGTCTAAATTGTCTTAATCTCACAACAACAATCATCAAATTACGATCGTCTAAATAAAAATAAGGCTATCTTAGTTCAATACTTAACTCATAAATTTATTAGTCTCCGTGGATACGACCTTGCTACTACTTTTCTATAATGTACACCGTACACTTTGCGGTGAGCTAAAAATAAAGGCGAACAAGTTTTTGGCGCCGTTCTTGGGACTAATATAATTTTTGGTGCTAATATTGCGGTAGATATAATTATTCTTAATTTAGATATTTTTATTTTCAATTTGGTTTGACTTTAATTCTACATTATTTGACTTGTTTCTTTTAGTTTGGTCCAGTCTTGCATGAACACACGCTCTGGCGGGGACTTAATACCGCTCATACCGGAAGTTGAAGCTTTCGCAAGGAGAATCGATGCTACTACTAGACGGGGTGAAAGACAAAGAAAATCCGATAATGGGGATTTGGATGAAGAACACAGGGGTAACAATGGGATTAATCGGATCAATGAGTTACCAATACCGAAAAACATGGAGTTAACGATTTCACCGATACCGATTCAACAAAGAAGCCATCCGTGATTACTTTCGACCACAAACGAGGCGTAATTACGGTTGATGGCTCAAAAGCTACCTTTAAAATGTAGGCAAGTGCACCTATCATTTTATAGTATAGATTATTGAGTACCGAGTGTCATTCCCACGAGGATTGTAAGTACTAATAATTACCGTCTTTTTGTTATTTAATCTAACAATTTTCGAGTTTTTGTTTGATGAAAAAGGAAAACAAATTATAAATTGTAAAAATGAAGGAAGATTTGTAAAATAAGAAATCAAGAGATAAAAATGTGTTTGAATGTAAATCCTCTAGAATGTTTTTGTGATTTGACAAGTTAAAAATACAACCGTAAGCCCTTAAGCAAAAACCAACCTCTTTTAATAAAATCTCATATCTTGTGGACCGTAGAAATTCCCAATTTAAGTTAAACCCTTTCTCAAGGCGAAAAACTTCTAATCTCAAGTTGATTAACTGAAATCTCTTTCTAGTTAAAACCCCAAGACAACATTATAACGATTTGTAAATTCCCATATTAGGTTTGACCCTAATCTAGAAGATTTATGTCGTCCTATATATAGGATTGCATGCAACTCTTTTCACTTATATAGGTTCTATTTCACCATGAATCTCTCGATTTCCGGGATGAAAAATAAACTTCAAATCAATATTGCGCATATATCAATTCGAATGAATGAAGCATAATATAAGTGAATCACACAAAATATGAAGATTTTATTAAAAATATATACACCTTAATCACAAATCCATTCTAGAGTTCATTACATTCAAATACTAGGAGTTTAGCTACACATGATTTTGACCAAAGAATAAATTACACAAGAAGATCTAAGTATTGTAGACATGGTGTACTTATCTTTCTCAAAATCTCAATTGACTTATTTCTTGATTGATGATGTTGCTCCAAGCCTTCTTCTCCAATATTGCCCCAAACTTTCTCCTCCAAGACCCCTTGATCCCAATTCTACTTAATGAAATGAATACAATGAATATTTCCCGAGTATCTAATGAATGCCTCTCCCAACTTCAACCCTTGGCTTTTATAGGCAACCAATACATTGATAGTACTCTCTTTTTGTTAAACAATTGCCTTCATTTTCATTGTTGGTTGGTGAATTCTTGTACTCAATTGATGATTGAGGGAATATGGGGACATGTTGCAAAAAAATTGGGTGTTAAAGGTGTATAAAAGTGGTCAAAAAGCTTGGTAGGTGAGTTTTCCATAATTTTCGCATGGAAAAGTTGCGAGAAAAGTGCCCCTGGACACGCCCGTGTCGCCCAGGCAATCGAGAGACATGGCCGTGCTTCCCAACACGGCCAGGTACATGTCTTTGGACACGGCCGTGTTGAACACGGCCTGGCTGTGTCGGAGGCTGTTTTGTGCGAAAAATCGAGTTTTTAGCTCCCGTGAACACGGCCGTGTTGCCCGACACCCCCTGCCCGTGTTGGACCAAAAGGCCCCGAAATGACGCATTTGGCTTGGAATTTCGAGCGTTTTTGCATCCTTAAACTCCCGGTATGTTTTGACATGAATCCATGGTCCGAAATTCACCAAAATTAGCCCCGAATGGTCAATCTACATCAATAAAAGCACCTCAAGTAATATGAACTATGTACAATCAAAAATTTACACAACTAACAATAAAATAACTCGAATTCTACTCACATATACACATAAAACGTGCATAAAAAGACCCTTATCAAACCACCTCCAACTTTACTTTGCTTGTCCTCAAGCAAAATATTATATCAAAAAGAGAGATTCAATAAATCACAACATACAAAGATGATTTTTTTTTCAACATATTGAACATAAGCGATCAAGTTCTTGGCCTTCTCAACCCGAATTAGCCATTAAGTAAAAACATAGTTTTGTAAAGCGATCGATCACAAGAAAGACTGTAATATCGGCAGCATTATTCGACTTGAAATCATCACTCCACAAATACTCGATAGTTATGAACAACTTCAATTCAATAATGCCATGAAAATACAAGAATTCAATAGATCATTGTAGTTAGCCTACTAGTCATATAACCAAGCTTCTTGAAAATTATTGGAATGAGAAGTCAAAGAGTATTCATTCTCCTTTTTTTTTCGTTCTTTTTTTTTTTGGGACCTTTCGAGACATGCTTCCACTAGGTTTATATTTTGAATTTCTGTTCAAACGCTCCTGGGTGGTTTCCCATACTCATATTTGTGTCATTGTTTTACGTAAAAGACAAACATGGGGCTCATGAATGCTCCTAGTTACTAAGCAACAACAAATAGAGGAGTATAACCTCGATTGGTCCGTTTTTTTCATTTTTTTCTTTTTTTCACAAGCTTGGTTTAACAACTAGTTAACCACTAATAAATCACGAGTTCTCGAGGCGTTCATAGCACTAGGTATCGTCGTATATGCCTTAATACATCAAGTATTTATGGTGTTAGAAATCTCATCAAAATTTTGCATGCATCCACGCTCAATCTATCCTAGACAATCAATTGCTTCACCTTGAAAACACAAATTAACAAGTTAATGTAGGTATAATTGGGCCAAGTTATTGACTAGCAACATTCAATTTGTTAAAAATAAAAAAAAAAAAAAAAATACATCTCTCACAAACAAGCACACAAGTATTCAAAATGTTATTGTACCCACCTCCAACTTTTAAAATTCACATTGTCCTCAATGTGAAAGAAAGAAATGGACAAACACACACCAAACACTCAAAAAGCAAAGGAATTAGAATGATATAAAAGAGGTGGAAAAAGAAAAATACGACCTTACTACAATAGTGGAATCGGTGTTGGGCGATCATTGGGTTGTTTTGGTGCGGGACCTTCAACTCGCATCTTCATACCTAATCAAAGTTAAGCAACACACAACTCGAATACCGTGAAATCTCAAATATTCCCAATTAGGACAACCAAGAAGATGTTCAAGTTTTTTTTTTTTGAAAATGACTCTAAGGACCTGTGATTATTTTGAAAGTAAATAAAATAAAAAAATAAAAATAAATGAAAACAATTGCACACAAACATCGGGTTGCCTCCCGGTAGCGCTTAACGTCGTATAGCTGGACTATTTCACCTAAATGTGAAGATTTAATCGGGCGGAGCATTGAACTTATGAAAAATTTATCTCTTTGAACAACATCGCCACCAGTATCGATTTTTTTTGAACAATTGACCTTCATGGTCCTATTTTTCTCGCATGTTATTCTCAAAATGGGATTTATCTGTGGAAACTTTTTGCACATTGAACATCACATACTTTCAAGGATTTATTAGAAGACATATCAAACAAAGAATCATTTATCCTTGTCACAATCAAGTTTATAGTAAAACAAGTATCATTTATAGGATTTCTCAAAGGAATTTTAAAGATAACTTATTTACCCCTACTCTCAAAGTAAGCTTTCCATCATGCACATCAATGAGAGATTTAGCGGTAGCCAAAAAGGGACGCCCTAGAATTAAGGGAACTTCTATATCATCATTCATGTCAAGAATAATAAAATCAATTGGGAATATGAATTTATCAATCTTAACTAGCACATCTTTAACAATACCTCTAGGATGTTTAATCGATTTATCGGCTAATTGAATGTCCATCCTAATAGGTTTAAGTTCACTTAATTCCGCATGCTTGAATGTTTCATAAGACATCACGTTGATACTAGCTCCCAAGTTGGCTAGTGCCCTATCAACAGGTAAACCATCAATTGTGCAAGGGATAATAAAGCTTCCTGGATCATTAAATTTTTGTGGTAGTTCATTGGAAGGACATTTATCATTCAATCGCACATTTGATAATTTATTAAGCTTATTTTCACTAGGAATGATGTCATTAAGATCCCTAACATACTTTGAATGAAGGTCAACAAATGGAATATTGGCATGTAATTGTTTGAAAGAATCAAGTACTTACCAAATTTGTCCTCCCTTCTATCTTCTTCTTGTTAGACTCCTTAAGGGATTTTGGGCTTGTATTCGCAATATCTTTTTCATGAGCTTTTCTTTGGGCATGTCATGCTCCACGTATTTCTGCATGGCGGCATTGGCATAATCATGCTCATGTGGAAAACTCGATGGTGATTGCCTTTACGTGCTCCTTTGGGTTTGGCTCGGTATTACCCGCAAACTACCTTGTGGCCTTTCGAAATCATCTTCGCAATCCGCCTATTTGATTTTCCAGATTATGGATAGATGCCTCTTGATTTCTCAAGAAGGATGTTTCCACCGCCGAATCGGGTATCTGTGATTGCACAAACTTTGTTATAAGATCTTCCAAGTTAGGTTTACCTTGATTTGGCCAAAATCCGGAGACGTGTGTAGATCAAGATTGGGATTAGGTCGTGGTTGGCCTTGATTTCCCAACCGAAATTAGGATGTTGTCTCCACCCAAGATTATATGTGTTCTTTGTAAGGATTACTTGGGTAATTTATGCCTTGATTCCCAATGTAATTAGCCTGTTTCAAACTTGAGGTATTGTGTGTGGGCGATCCGATGATTATGAAATCCTCCGCAAGTTTCACAAGATAAAACATGCGGTTGTGGTGGTTTAGGAGCTGCTAGATCGTCGATCTTTTGGGTCAAAGCTCGACATGTGCAGCTAGTATAACCACCGCATCCGCATTATAAACACCCACTGCTCATTAGGTTTACCTCGTGCGGATTGCCATTGATAGCCATTCATGGCCATTCCCTCTATCGGATCTTGGGCGCTTTCGGTTTTATTGTTCAAAGTTCCCCACCGCCGCATCAATCATTTGCCTTGTTGACGAGAGTAGCCCATTGTAAAATGTTTGGACTTGCATCCAAATAGGAAGACCATGATGTGGGCATTTCCGCAATAATTCTTTGAATCTCTCCCAAGTGTCGTATAAGGTCTCGCCATCTTCTTGAGTGAATGAAGAGATTTCATTCCTCAATCGTGCGATTTTGGCCGGTGGAAAATATTTCAAAAGGAACTTTTCGCCATGATGTTCCACGTTAATCGTTCCTTTGGCAAAGTATTTAGCCATTGTTTAACCCGTCCCCAAAGAGTAAATGGGAATAGGCGTAAACGGATGGCATCATCGAGACCCCATTGATTTTGAATGTATCGCAAATTTCGAGGAAATTTGCGATATGCTTATTTGGATCTTAAATGCAGTAGTAGTCGAATTGAGCAATTGTTGCACCAATTGAATGACATTCAGTTTGATTTGAAATTATTGGTCACAATAAATGGTCTTACGATACTAGATGATGTGCCGTCCATAGACGGCTTGGCATAGTCGTACATGGTTCTTTGTTGTTCATCCGCCATATCGGGATCCTTGCCTTCGTTAATATCCTCAACGTGTTCGTATTAATACTTTCCTCTCGTGTTGCTACCGGGCGGTGTCGCTTCCAAATTCCGCGACGGTAGGCATACACTCGCGTAAATAAAGAGGATAAGTGTAATCCAAGACTTACAAAGATAGATAAAAAGAAAGACAAATGATGAAATAAAATTAAAAAAATGATTAAATTAACAAAAATAAGGTGTTCTTAATATTACAATCCCGCAACGGCGCCAAAACTTGATGGCTCAAAAGCTACCTTTAAAATCGTAGCAAGTGCACCTATCGTTTTATAGTATAGATTATTAAGTACCGAGTGTCATTCCCACGAGGATTGTAAGTACTAATAATTACCGTCTTTTTGTTATTTAATCTAACAATTTTCAGAGTTTTTGTTTGATGAAAAAGGAAAACAAATTATAAATTGTAAAAATGAAGGAAGATTTGTAAAATAAGAAATCAAGAGATAAAAATGTGTTTGAATGTAAATCCTCTAGAATGTTTTTGTGATTTGACAAGTTAAAAATACAACCGTAAGCCCTTAAGCAAAAACCAACCTCTTTTAATAAAATCTCATATCTTGTGGACCGTAGAAATTCCCAATTTAAGTTAAACCCTTTCTCAAGACGAAAAACTTCTAATCTCAAGTTGATTAATCGAAATCTCTTTCTAGTTAAAACCCCCAAGACAACATTATAACGATTTGTGAATTCCCTTATTAGGTTTGACCCTAATCCGGAAGATTTATGTCGTCCTGTATCTAGGATTGCATGCAACTCTTTTCACTTATATATGTTCTATTTCACCATGAATCTCTCGATTTCCCGGATGAAAAATAAACTTCAAATCAATATTGCGCATATATCAATTCGAATGAATGAAACATAATATAAGTGAATCACACAAAATATGAAGATTTTATTAAAAACATACACACCTTAATCACAAATCCATTCTAGAGTTCATTACATTCAAACACTAGGAGTTTAGCTACACATGATTTTGACCAAAGAATAAATTACACAAGAAGGTTTAAGTATTGTAGACATGGTGTACTTATCTTTCTCAAAATCTCAATTGACTTCTTTCTTGATTGATGATGTTGCTCCAAGCCTTCTTCTCCAATATTGCCCCAAGCTTTCTCCTCCAAGACCCCTTGATCCCAATTCTACTTAATGAAATGAATACAATGAATATTTCCGAGTATCTAATGTATGCCTCTCCCAACTTCAACCCTTGGCTTTTATAGGCAACCAATACATTGATAGTACTCTCTTTTGTTAAACAATTGCCTCCATTTTCATTGTTGGTTGGTGAATTCTTGTACTCAATTGATGATTGAGGGAATATGGGGACATGTTGCAGCAAAATTGGGTGTTAAAGGTGTATAAAAGTGGTCAAAAGCTTGGTAGGTGAGTTTTCCATAATTTTCTCATGGAAAAGTTGCGAGAAAAGTGCCGGACACGCCCGTGTCGCCCCGACGGCCGGCCATGCTGTTTTATCACACAGGGAATCGGGAGACATGGTCGTGCTTCCCAACACGGCCAGGCCATGTCTCTTGACACGGCCATGTTGGGAACACGGCCTGGCCGTGTCCGAGGCTTTTTGTGCGAAAAAATCGAGTTTTTAGCTCCGTGAACACGGCCGTGTTGCCCGACACCCCCCGCCATGTTGGACCAAAAGGCCCCGAAATGACGCGTTTGGCTTGGAATTTCGAGCGTTTTGCATCCTTAAACTCCCGGTATGTTTTGACATGAATCCATGGTCCGAAATTCACCAAAATTAGCCCGAATGGTCAATCTACATCAATAAAAGCACCTCGGAGTAATATGAACTATGTACAATAAAAATTTACACAATTAACAATAAAATAACTCGAATTCTACTCAAATATACACATAAAACGTGCATAAAAAGACCACTTATCAACGGCGGTATTGCCCATATTCCGATAAATGCCAACAACTTCGAGCTCAAACCGGTACTCATAAATATGGTACAACAGAACCAGTTTGGGGGTTCGCAATCAAGATCCTAATTCCCACCTTGCACATTTTATCCAAATATGCAACACGATAAGAATGAATGGAGTTTTGGATGACGCCATTAGATTGCGCCTATTCCCATTTTCTTTGAGGGATAAGACGAGGAATTGGTTGGGTACTTTGACTCAAGGAAGTGTGAGCACATGGGACGAATCGAACCAAAAGTTCTTGTTTAAATTCTTTCCACCGAGCAAAACTTTGCAGCTCAAAAGCGAGATTACTCAATTCCGACAGTTCGACTCCGAGCCTTTGTACGAGGCTTAGGAAAGATTTCGAGGATTTGTTACGAAGATGTCCACAACATGGGTTTCCTGGAGGATCAACATTATGTTTCTTCTACAATGGTTTAATGGGGCAAACGAGGGCCTTTGTTGATGCCTCGGCGGGAGGAGCATTGTTGGCAAGATTTCCACAAGATGCCTTGAATCTTCTTGAAGAAATGGCTATGAATAGTTACCAGTGGCGTCTGAAAGATCCAATGTACAACGAGTAGCGAAATCTCGGATTCGACCCATTAAAGCGTTATTTGTACAAGTGGCGGCTTTGACAAACCATTTGAGTGTTTTAGCGAAATGGCCAGAAGCAAACACGAGCACGGGTGGTGAAGCTCTTCTATATCCTATGGAGGAGGTCAATTATGTGTATAACTGGAATTTCAACAATTTTCGGGACAATTCAAACCCAACACACTACCATCCGGATTGGGAAATCATGAAAAATTTTCCTATGCCAATACAAAGAATGTGTTGCAACCACCACCGGGATTTAATGCATCAAATGGGGGTGAAAATGTGGAAGGCAAATCATCTTTGGAAGATGCACTCACCTCGTTCATAAATCAATCAAATGCATTCATGAGTGACACGAGGAGTCGCCGCTAGGCAAGATTCTAGGATGGATAAGGTGGAGCTACAAATGACCCAAATGACAAGTTCGATAAAGAATCTTGAAACTCAAGTGGGCCAATGGGCTACAATTGTGGGTGGGCAACATCAAAGGGTCAATTTCCGAGTAACACGGAAGTTAATCCTAAGGAGCAATGCAAGGCTATTCGATTCTGGAGCGGTACGGAATATGAGGGGCCTAAAGAAAAATCTGAAATTCGAAAATTTCGGAAGAAACATCTAAGTCGGGAGAGGTTGAATCGGTGATGAAAGATGGTGTAGAAGAAGATGGGGAAAATAGAGACAAGAGGCGAAACAAACAGGGCTGAGAAGCTTCAATCATCGTCTAACTCTAATATATCTAAATTACCTATCTCTCTTCCCTTTCCCTAAAGATTTCAAAAGAAAAAGCTTGATGATCAATTTGCTAAATTCCTCGATATATTTAAGAAATTGCACATTAACATTCCTTTTTGCAGACGCACTAGAGCAAATGCTAAATTACGCGAAATTTCTTAAGGATATTATGTCGAAGAAGAGGAAGATGACAAGCTTTGAAACGGTGAATTTTATGGAAGAATGTAGCACGATCATTCAAAGGAAGCGCCATAAAAACCGAAAGATCCGGGAGTTTCACTATCTCTTGTACCATTGGTGGAAACTTCTTTAATAAAGCGTTGTGTGATTTGGGGGCAAGTATTAATTTGATGCCTTTGTCCATTTTTAGGAAGCTTGGACTAGGCGAAGTGAAGCCAACCATGGTGACATTGCAACTTGCGGACCGATCACTTACATATCCAAAGGGAATTATAGAAGACGTCTTTGGTAAAAGTTGATAAATTTATATTCCTTGTGGATTTCTTGGTTCTTGATATGGAAGAAGATCGTGACATTCCACTAATACTTGGACGCGTCCGTTCCTTGCTACCGGTAAAACCTTAATAGACGTACAAAAGGAGAGCTCACTTTACTTGTTAATGATGAGCACATTTTATTTTATATATATAAGGCAATGAAATTTCATGATTCGGTGGAGAATTGTAATTTTTGGATATAGTTAGTTCATGCATTGAGGATTATGTTGATCATACGTTGTCTACGGATGATTTGGAATTTGGACTAACCCACTCGTGCTCAACGTCGAGTGTTGTGCTTGATTTTGATAACCAAGATTTGTACGACTATGTTTGTGCCTTATATCATATGCAGAACTACCTAGGAGCGCAAGAGGCGAGAACACAACAATGGAAAGAAGAGAGCAAAACCTATAGTAATGCACGCCCGTGCGTACACGCACGGGCAACCCATGCGTGATGCCGAAGCGATGGTTGAGAACCCTGGGGGTGCACGGGCCGTGTCTTTGGAGCACGGGCAACCAGCCGCATGATGCCGAAGGGAGAATTGAGGATAGGGGATCACGCACGACCCGTGTGCCTAAGCACGGGCAACCCGTGCGTGACCCTGAAACAAGCAACGTCGACTCGAACTCAAGAAATTACCCGAACACCTCAAATATGCATTTCTTGGGGCGAATAATGCAAATCCGTGTCGTTTAATCTCTTCTCACTCCTACTCAACTTGATAAATTGTTAAGGGTTTTACGAAAACATAAGTCGGCACTGGGATGGTCTATAATCGATTTAAAAGGCATAAGCCTATCCATTGTGATGCATAAAATTCGATGGAAGATGTTTATAAACCATCGATTGCAAAACCAAAGACGATCAACCCTATCATGCAAGATGTGGTTAGGAAGGAAGTGTTGAAATGGTTAGATCTTTGGGATCATTTATGCTATATCTCGATAGTTCATGGGTAAGTCCGGTATAAGTGGTGCCGAAAAAAGGGGGTAACTTGATCGTGAAAAATGAGAATGAGGAACCGATTGCTACTAGAATTGTTACTTAGGGTGGCGAATTATGCATTGATTATAGAAAACTTAATGATGTCACTCGAAAGGATCATTTTCCCCTCCCCTTTATAGATATGATGTTGGATCGTCTAGCAGGTTATGATTATTATTGCTTTTTAGATGGTTATTTCGGGTACAATCAAATCATGATTGCACCGGAAGACCAGGAAAAAACGACATTTACATGTCCTTATGGCACATTTGCATTTTGCCGCATGCCATTTGGCTTATGTAATGCACCTATCACTTTCCAACGTTGTATGATGGCTATATTTCACGATCTTATTGAAAAAGTTATGGAGGTGTTTATGGACGATTTCTCTGTGTTTGGTAACTCTTTTGATAATTGTCTTCACAATCTTATTTTAGTCTTGCGCGAATGTGAAGAGACCAATCTTGTACTCAATTGGAAAAAGTGTCATTTTATGGTATGTGATGGTATTGTACTTGCTCATCGAGTCTCTTCTGCAGGTTTTGGAAGTAGATCGGGCAAAGATTGTAGCGATCGAGAAATTACCACCTCCTACAAACGAAAAAGCCATCGGAGCTTCTTGGGCCATGCCGATTCTATAGAAGGTTTATCCATGACTTTTCTAAAATTTCTAAGTCTTTGAGCCAATTGCTAGAAAAAGATGTTGCTTTCAATTTTTCCAATGATTGTTTGCGGGCGTTTGAAACTTTGAAGAAGGCATTGGTGACCGCACCTATTTTTGTCGCCCCCATTGGAGTCAACCGTTTGAATTGATGTGTGATGCGGCGATTTTGCGGTAGGGGTTGTTCTTGGTCAAAAGAAGGAAAAGTTGTTTAGATCCATCTACTATGCTAGTAGAACGTTGGATGTGCTCAACGAGAATTACACCACTAGTCCACTACCGAGAAGGAGATGTTGGCAATTGTTTTCGCATTTGATAAATTCCGATCATACTTGATTGGAACAAAAATGATTGTTCACACCGACCATGCGGCCATCAAATATCTTTTCGACAAGAAGGATGGTGGATCCTATTATTGCAAGAGTTTGATGTGGAAATTAGGGAGCGGAAGGGATGTGAGAATGTGGTAGCGGACATCACTTGTCTCGAATTGAAAATCAAGAGGGGGCGCAAAAGCACGGAATTAATAAAGGAGGAATTTCCGATGAACGATTACTCATGCTCGAGGCAAAATTCCCATGGTATGCGGACTTTGTCAACTATTTGGCTGCAGGAGTTTTGCCTCCGGATCTATCGCCCTATCAAAAGAAGAAGTTCGTATATGACGTAAAGTTCTACATGTGGGACGACCCCCTACTCTTTAAGAGGTGCTTGTGACAAAATCATAAGAAGATGCGTCTCAAGAAGAATGGGAGGGAGTCTTACAATAGTGTCATTCCGCACCCTCCGGAGGACATTTTGGCCCAACCCGCACCGCGGCGAAGGTATTGCAAAGTGGGCTATCTTGGCCCAATTTATTTAACGATTGTTATTTGTTTGTACAACAATGTGACAAAGGTGTCGTCGAATGGGAAATATTTCCGGGAGACACAAGATGCCGATGACAAATGTAATCGGTTGAATTGTTCGATGTGTGGGGATTGATTTTATGGGCCCATTTCCATCATCTTCGGGCTATTAATATATTCTACTCGCATGGAATATGTATCCCGTTAGGTAGAGGCGATTCCTTCCCAAACAAATGATGCTCAAGTTGTGATGCGGTTCCTCAAGAAAAATATATTTACACAATTCGGCACTCCAAGAGCTTTAATTAGTGATGGAGGGTCGCATTTTGTAAATAAATTGATGAGCAACTTGTTGGCAAAATATGGGGTGAAACATAAAGTTGCATTGGCATACCATCCACAAGCCAATGGGCAAGCAGAAGTGGCCAACCGGGAGATCAAACAAATCCTTGAAAAGACGGTGAACATCAACCGAAAGGATTGGGCGTTAAAATTAGATGATGCTCTATGGGCATACCGGACTGCATATAAGACACCGTTGGGCACATCCCCATACCAACTTGTTTTTGGGAAATCATGCTACTTGCCGGTGGAGTTGGAACACAAAGCATTTTGGGCGGTCAAGAAGCTAAATCTGGATTTTCAAAAGGCCGGTGAAGAGAGGTTGCTCCATTTAAATCAGATGGAAGAGTTTCGGGATGAAGCTTACGAGAACTCCCGAATTTATAAAGAAAGAACCAAGAGATGGCACGACAAAATGATCAAGAAACGAGAGTTTTTACCAGGGGAACCAGTCCTCTTGTATAATTCACGCCTTAAATTTTTCCCTGGAAAACTCAAGTCTAGGTGGTCGGGGCCATTCGTGATAAAGAAAGTATTGAATACTTTGCCGAGTCGTGGAATTGTTAACAAAAGACGGTGAGACTTTCATGGTAAATGGCCGAGGATTAAACATTACTTCCACCGAGGTAATCAAGAGGAGGTGACATCCATCACCTTGCGAGACCCATGACGGAACAAACAAAGCGTCGAGCTAAAGACGTTAAATCTAGCGCTTGTTGAGAGGTAACCCAACGGTTTTTCGTGTGGATTTCATTTTTTGGTGTGTGTTTTGTTTTAATTTTGTGTTATTGGTGTGATATAAAAAAATTTAATTACCCGAGTGGTCAGACAGTATGCACGGGTAGCCCGTGCAATGGGCAATCGTAGGTCCCAAGGGTGTGAGTGTAAGTTTTAGAAGGGGGTGAATAAACCTTACCAACTTTTCGATTTAGTCCTTTTAAATATTCGAGTTAATACTTCACAACCGAGTCCTTGATGGACAGCTAAGTTAGTTAATCGCCAGATTAGTTACTCAATGCACTGACCGAGCCGTTGATAAAGTAACTCAAATTGCTTTTGACTAAAAGACTTAACTCGATGTGATTTGTTTTCATTGGAAGACTTTGCACCCTTAAATTTGGTTTAGTACTTAGAGATTATCAAGTGGATAGCAAATTTATCAGAGAGTTAAATAAATAAGATGCGAGGAATTAAAGTCTTTGAAATGTAAATGACACGATAAGTTTTTATAGAGGTTCGAAGATGGGGTAATTCTTCTACTCCCCTCTTCTCCAACTCCCGGAGGAATCCACTAGGTATTGATCGAGATACAAAGTGGTAAAGTCCGGATACAAGTCTTGATCACACAACCCGACTTGATCCTTTGGGACTCGATCCGGAGATGCCTTTATCACGCAGGTGGCTTCTCGTGCGACTCGAACTTCTTCACAGGCAAACGCTTTGCTACTACTGACCCACTTGTTCAAGCTCTTTGGATTTGATCACGAAGCCCTCCAAAAAAAACTTGAGACTGGTTCGACCTTGAACCTTCCTACAATCCTCCGTGGAATGTAGACCCTTGATTCTTCAATAATTTCCTCTTCAACTGATTGAAGTTATCTTTCCTTCACGGGTAAGTGTTGGATTTATTTGCTTCGTAATGTAGGCTTGAGGATTAATCTTGAATGATTTGAGAATATTTAAGGTTACAATTCAAATGTTCTCTTGAATGTTCGTGGTTTAGGTAACCTTCTCTCGAGTCATTCCTCGATCTTTTATAGTGATCTTTCAAAAATCGCCCGTTGAAGAGATATGCTTATTTTTGAAAGTCACTTGTGGACGTTGGCTTGTCTTGTTGCGATCCTTGAGTTGCCACTTCCTCGTATGAATTGTTCTTCACTTTTGAGTTCGACATGGTGCGAGTGCTTCCCATTGGTTTATTCCTTTTGCACGCTTCGGGACTAAGCACTTCGAGAGAAAGGTGGTATGGAGGTATTACTTGTTTAAGTAATTCCTTGATTTCTCAGTGCAACGGATCTCTTCCATTATCTCGACTTGACCGCATTTCCTTGCTTTCCCCAGGTGACTTAGAGTCGACTTCCAATCATTGGATGACTCTTCTCACTTCAACTTGAGACTTGGCTATCTTGAGTTGACTTGACGATGATACTCCACTCACCGCATCTCACTGCTCCTTCATCGAATCCCTGTCTTCTCTTCTTTTTGCCATACTCACTGTCTTGCAATGAGTCTTCCTACTAGTCTTCGATTGTTTTCTTGCATGTTTAGTCATAGCGACTTAACTCACTTGACAAGCCCTATTTATTACAATACGTTTACAACAAAAATGGGGTGCCAACTTCTTATTCTAAGTTTTACATGGCATTTATCAAAATCTAAACAATGAATTTCCCAACAATTTACCCCTTTTTGATGATGCCAAAACTTAAAATATTCAAAATATAAATAGCAAAGATACATACGAGATAGTGCATTCACAGAGAATGTATGCGTAGAATCAATTCTTTTATTGATCATAACATTCTTGTCTTTTACACAATCACAAAGTGTATCGAGCAAACATCTATGTTTACGCAAAAGACGAGAATTTACAGATTTATTACGAGAAGACTTACATAAAATGTATTTACATGGTAAAATACATGAAGGGGTGGACAAAGAACACTTCATCTCCTTCGCTTCCTCTTTCTTTTCTTCTTCTTCAGACTCTGTCATCTTCTGGTCTTCTTTTCTTTTTCTCATCTTCACCGCTTTCTTCTTATTTTCATACGCTTTCCGGGCAGCTTCATCTCTCTCTTATTCTCTCTTGTCTCTCCTCCCATAGCTGAGTTTGTCTTTTATTTTCTTCTTCAATTTTTTTCACATACTCAAGATTATTCTTAGCCACTTGCTGCGTATTGGCTACTTCGTCAAAACCAAATTTCAAGAGATCCCTCTTTTCTTGCCTGGATCTATGTACTCAATGTTTTTGGGCGAGGTCTGGTCCAAACCTCTTCCTCCACCACCGCTTCTTCCTCTACCTCTTCCTCCTGGCGTGTATTGTACTAGGGTCTTATTCTTCCCAAATGAGTGACTAGCGGTGGTAGCCGATCGGTGAGTCTCACGCTTTATCGCCTTCTTCACATAGTGTAAGACCCTTTTCCCAATCTTAGTCCCAGTGCTTGAGCCATGGACATGTTTGCGAAGTATCCTTCGGATGGGAGCATTTTAAATTCATCAACCGATCTCGGCTCGGGCCCGACATCCGAGATGGCATAAGTATCTCTGTCTCTTTGGAATGCCTCCGTGTTGTTTCGAATATCCATAACTCGGGCCTTCATCCTTCCCTCCACTTCCTCCATCCCTCGCTTCAATCGTTTTTCTCTTGTCGGCCATAGGTACAAAGAGAGTGTTGAAGTGGCGAGTCACCGGGAGTTTGTTGATAATATCACCGTGACAAGACCTTATTGGGGTTTGTGCAATCATCAAAGTCACATTTCTCGATCCTTCCCCCTCAACAGACTTCCCTTTCTTTTCTCTTGAAACTTCCTCATTATCTTTCCCTTCACAATGCTCCTCCTTCTCAACTTCAGATCTCTTCGCTTTTAGGTATTCCTCTTCCCCTTTTTGGCATCATCAAAGGAGAGAGGAACCCCGAAACAAACTAGCAAGCGGAAGTCGAGTCTGCGATAGTCAAGTTCTCGCTTCGAGTCTGCTGCGGGTAGTAGCGGAGCGAAACTCGAGCGAGTAGCGTTGGATTCAGTAATTAACTTCATCTCACCATGAGAAGGCTGAATTTTCGATCCATGTTTTCTTCCATACGCTGAAGCTCATTCTTATTTTGCTCACGCAAATGCTTTATCTCAAAGAAGTGTGAGATTCATGCATGTGCTCAATGTGTTCTCTCAATTTTGTCTTTGCATCAAAGATTCTCATTTCTCGCCATATTAACGACTTATTGAACAATGTTCAAATATCTAGCTTGTTCCACGCATATAGTTTCTTCTTTGTTGCCACCACTCACCGATTCTCGACTATTATGCCTCTCAAGTCGGGAGTAAGGTTGGCATCTGTGTTATCGATCTCATGTCCATCGAGGCCTGGTGCCTCTCCATCCGTTCAATTTTAGCAATTAATGCTTTGAACACCTCCCGAACTTCGTTGTTCCATCTCATTGCGATTGACGGCAAATGTCAAAATCATAGTCACCGGAATGATGGTATCGATGGAATGACAAGATCAGTCTGTGGAAGCGCGAGATCTCTCTCGACTCTTCAGGAGGTCGGGTACCTCCAGAGAGAAGGAAATGATTCTACAAAGGGATCATCACGGGCAACTAGGATTTGTTCAATGATGAGTGGTGCTCGTGAAGTTCCTTGTGGAGTCGGACCGCTGCGGGAGCTGCGCGATGGACTCTTTTTTAGGGTCTCATTGTTGAAGTTGACCCGACTTTGCTTTGAGCCCAGGTTGTCTCAACAGCCGTTGGTCTCACCGGTTTTCCACGTGAGTTGACCGTCCTCGGCCTTATTAGAAGTGTCATCGGACGATGTTGAAGGTTTGACGAGTAGACTTGAGGTCGACTTACTCGTCGTTGGAACATCCTCACCGAGTCTTTTGGATCGATCGCGGGGATGACTCGGCTTCATCGCCGCTTCCGATCCCGGAGAAAGGTTATATCGATTATCCTGGGAATCGTGAAGCGCACTTATCTCCTTTTCTCAAGGATCAATGATAGCGGGGAGGGATGTTCCGTACTTGACCTTCTTTACCCCGGAAGTCTCAACCTCCCGTTGGCCTACATTACCTCCTGCAGCCTCAACCGCAGCGAGGCCTTGACATCCCTTTCGACGATGTCACCGCTGTCTTAGGGTCTTCCGCGGTGGCATCCATTGAGTCTCAACTCCATGGATTGCACTTTCGCCGCCAGTGTTAACTCCCGTGGCTGTTCCTTCATGTGCCTCGACCGCATCGCCATGTCATTAGCCTTCGTAGTAGTTGGCACCTCGGTTAAGACAGATCTCAATCGTCGAGCCTCGTCGATGACAACTTGTCATTGTGTACTTTGTGTTTGTTCCTTCTCCACTTCGCCTCCTAGATTCATTGTGGAGTCACCGTAGCATCCTCCGACCTTGTCAGTAGTGGAGGGAGTTTTCCCCTCGGCTCACCGCACACCACCGAGTGACTTGGATTGGGGTCACTCGTCTCCGGACTCCTGGCCGTTCCCATTGAGTATTCAAATAGTTGGGGGGTGGTAAGATACCTTCATTAGGGGTTGGCTCGACCGGGTCCCACTATCCCGCTTTCATCGCCATTCCTTTAGTTCCTTCTTCCGAGTGAGATGGGGAAGTGGTGGTAGCAACAACGGTGGCAATATCTTTGCACCACTCCCATTGGGTCTATCTCCACTGTGTTTTGGAGGACTCTCCGTCCTTCCATCATTCTTTGCTCATGAAGGATTCTCGATTCTTCCATTGCTTGCTGCGATTTGCAACTCCTGCTGGGCGACAAGAGAGGGTCCAGGCCCTCATCACTTTCTCGATGGACGCCAAGGTGAGGATGTGTATGTTCTGCGGTGCCGGGTGATAGGGCGTAGGTCTTTGGCCTTCTCACGTGCCTCAAGATCCTCACCGCTTTAGCCCATTCATTTTATTTTCGAATTTCCGGTATATTTATGCAATTATCCTCGTCAAGGGCTTGCGTGTGTGTCCACCTCAAGAAATCAAAGAGTTCTTCCTCCTCGACAATGAACTCGGATGTTGAAACCGCACTGGATAGGCTCAACTTCCATTTTCTCCACTCGCGTGAGACGATTTTGGATGTCCGGATACAATGGAGAGTGCATGATTAAATCGCTTCATCATCCTCTTGCTTGGCCCTCGTTTCCAGGTATTGAAGGTAGCGAACTTCGCCGCCGATACCTTCAAGAAGATTCTGTTAATTGGAGAAACAACTCTATCGGCCAGTGTGACTCGTTTGTCTCGGCCATGCTTTGTTCCTCACTTTCGACCACACTGGGTCTTCAAGTTGCCTCTGTCAAACAAATGTTCAGGACTTGGCAATTTCATCAATCACGCCTCTGGAGACTCTACTTCTCCAAAGTCTCGGAGTATCTGTTCGGTGAGTGGTGACTCGGCCGACTTCTCAAGCTCGAACGCTTGAAAATTCTTCTTCTTCTTTTTTTATTTGAACCGAGGGATTTACTGCCCCGACAAGGTTTCTTCCGAGTCTTGGCGGAGTCGGTGTTGTTGTTTTCTTACGAGGAGCCGGCCGTCTTGGCTTATCGCTTCTCCTCTTCTTAATAACCGGAGAAGGAATTTGGGATTCCTTCTCTGCATTGCGGCTGCAGGGGCGGGAGACACGGTTGCGGGGGCGGTGACTCTACCGCAGGGCGGGAGCGATTTGTTTTTCTTTGCTGCGAGCAGCGGCCTTCTTTAGCTTAAGGCAGGGGGCAACCTTCTTCTTTGGTGGAAAGGAGACAGTTGTATCGTCGAGGTCTCGCTGATTTCCCCTCACTCGTATCGGCTCTCTTAGCGTAGGCTCTCTTCTCGTGCGCCGGAGAGGTTCAATCCGAACATTCTCTTGTTCACATGGAACGCCCTTCCATGTCGAAGAGGACTCCTTTCACCTCCATCACCGGCCAATCACTGCATCCGCACTACCCTAGAGAACCTCCAAACATTCCGCCCTCCTTGAAGGATTTATTCCTACATTCGGCGTCCGTGTAGACAAACTCAGCCAGCTTCACTTTTTTTTTTCTTCAATGATCGCAGCCAATACGATCAATTCCGCTTGGACATTGGTCAAAGCCAAAAATTTGATGTCTATGCATTTGGCAACGATGTCCAACAATTTGTGATAGTCTCCTTCAAGACCTCTTGTTGGTGGTGTAGACTATCTTTTTCAAAGATAGTCGGCCTTGGCTATTTCCTTCCAAGCGGCCAAGTCAACATCGCCTTCGTTGATTTCTCGGTGCTCCTTCCGCCGTGTAATGAGCGGTGTTCGCCAAATCCTTGGCGGTGATGATGAACTCCTTCCCGTGAACAGAGGGATTTGATCCCATCGTGAATCTCAACATTCACGTAGAATCGTGCGACCTCTTCCACATAGGTCATCGGAAAGTCCATCGCCGAAACGGTTTTAGCCTACCCATCCGTCGTCCCTATTTGACCATACCTCGAAATCCACAAGAGACCGGTGTGGATTTGCTTTCCCATCTTGACAAAGTCATGAGTAGATGCCATTTTTCATGTTTCTCCGAATGAAGCTTAGAAGATGATTTGAAGATTGATAGGGGTTTTGAGAGAGTTTTTTCCTTTGCTTATGAGAGAGAAATGAACAGTTTGTGTGAGAGAAACGGACGAAAATGGTTTAAGTATGGTTCCTGAAAGGACGTGCGGGTGGTTTTTTGAAATGTGATCGAAATCAACAAACTTAGATTTTGCACGCCCATTAGCATTTAATGTCTCGTATTTAATACGGCAAAGATTTATACCCAATCATAAGCTTGGTGTGCGGCTTTTGCCTGTACACGTCATAATTATGCAGGCGTCATTCTTAAAAACATTCCCGCTTGGTAAAAACGATCGCGTTTTTGTCCTTTGCTCATAAATGACTCAACTTATCCCTTAGCCGATTTAACTCTTCTTCTCACAGCTTCTCTAGTGACTCAAATTGTCACTAACTCGATACAATTGCTCTTTTCCGATATGGTGATTCACTTAGCCGATTTGAGAGTTCAACTCTTTTTCCCTTTTCGTGCTTCATTTCTTTACTTTGAGTCTTCTCGAAAGTGTCGGCTCGGCTCAATTAGCCCTAACTCATGCTTGAGTTCTTCAAATCTTGACTCACATAATGGTTTTATGAATATGTCACCCAACTATTTATCGGTTGAAATATATTCCAAGGTGATGTCCTTCTTTTCAACATGATCTCTTATGGAGTGATACGACATCGATATGCTTTGTTCTTGAGTGCAATACAGATTTTGAGTAATTGCAATTGCACTTGTGTTATCACACATGATTGGAATTTCCTTTCTTCAACTTCATAGTCTCTCACCTTTGTCTCATCCATAGGACTTGGGCACAACAAAATGCACTGCAGCCTATATATTCTCGTCACCAGAGGTAGAGGTGGCTATTGAATTTTGCTTTTTCTTTGAACCAGAAATTAGCTTTGTTTCAAGCATTTGACATGTGCCTCGAGGTGCTCTTCCCGTCAACTCTACATCCAAGATAGTCGAGTTTGAATAGCCAATTAGCTTGAATCCACCTTCCTTTGGATACCATAAGCCAACTTCTTGGCCTCCTTTTAAGTATCTCAAGATTCTCTTGGCTCGTAGTCATGTGGCTTTCTTTTGGAGCAGATTGAAATCTTGCACATACACCTACAACAAAGTTATGTCCGCCCGCTTGCCGTGAGATAAAGCAATGATCCAATAAGTCTATGTATCTTGTTTGATCTACAGTTTGCCATCCGCATCCATATCCATTTTGATGATGTATTCATTGGTATTTTCACGTAAGACTTCACTTCCATACCAAATTTCTTCATTAAATCTCTGGTGTATTTTGTCGACTTATGAAGGTTCCATCCTTCACTATTTCACTTGGAGTCTAAGGAAGAATGTCGGCTCTCCCCATCATGCTCATTTCAAATTTGCTTTGCATGAGGTTTGAAAATTTATCACACAACTCTCTGTTTGTGGATCCAAAATAATGTCATCTACATATATTTGAACAAGCAATATACTTTTCGCATCTTGAATTCTCGAAAAGTGTTCTATCCACTTTGCCTTCGTGAATCCGTTCTCGCCGGGAATTGTGACAAAGTATCATACCATGCTCGGGTGCCTGTTTCAATCCATATAGAGCTTTCTTGAGTTTATATACTTTATCTCCAAGAGTCGCCTCGCTCAAATCCTGGAGGTTGTTCAACATACACTTCTTCTTCCAATAAACCATTAATCACTAGCTATTGATCAATATACAAAGTGGTAATGATCCGTAGATACAAGTCTTGATCACACAAACCTAACTTGTTCCTTTGGGACTCGGTCGAGACGCCTTGATCACTCACCGGTGGCTTCTCAGACGACTCGGACACCGTCCGCAGGCACCGCTTTGTTACTATGACTCATTTGCTCAAGCTCTTTGGATTTGATCACGAAGCCCTCCAAAAGCTCAAGACTTGGTTCAACCTTGAACCTTCCTACAATCCTTCGTGGAATGTAGACCCTTGATTCTTGAATTTCTCTTCAACTAATTGAAGTTATCTTTCCTTCACAGGTGAGTGTTGGATTGATGTTCTTCGTAATGTAGGCTTGAGGATTGAGTGTTGGAGTGACCAGCAGAGTGACCGCTCGGTAGTCTACTCGCTGTCGGCTTCTTCACATAGCGTGAGACCCTTTTCCCCAACAAGTCCCAAGCTTGAGCCATGGACATGTTTGCAAAGTATCCTTCGATGCGGCGTTTTAAATTCATCAACCGATCTTGCTCGAGTTCGGCCTCTCGAGATGGCATAAGTGTCTCTGTCTCTTCGGAATGCCTCCATGTTGTTTCAAGATATTCATAACTCGGGCATCCATCCTTCCTTCCACTTCCTCCATCCCCGCTTCAATTGTTTTTCTCTTTTCAACCATAGATATAGCAGTGTTGGAGTGGCGAGTCACTGGGAGTTGGTCCGATAATATCGCTATGACAAGACCTTGTTGGGGTTTTTTGCAATCATCAAGGTCACATCTTTCGATCCTTCCCCCTCAACAGACTTTCCTTTCTTTTGTTTAGACACTTCCTCACCGGTTTTGTCCTTCACAAATGCTTCCCTTCTTTTTCGCCCTTCGGATCTCTTTAGCGCTTTAAGGTATTCCTCTTCCCCTTTTTGGCATCATCAAAGGAGAGAGGAACCCGAAACATCTTGGCAAGGGAAGTCTAGCTCACGATAGTCGAAGTTCGCTTCGAGTCTGTGCAGAGTATGCGACACGAAATTCGGAAGCGAGTGGCGTTGGACTCTCTTTGAAACTAGCTTCATCTCGGCCGTGAGAAGGCTGAATTTTCTATCCATATTTTCTTCCAGACGCAGGAGATCACTCTTATTTTGCTCACGCAGCCAGACTTTATCTCGGCGAAAGTGAGCTTCATGCATGTGCTCAATGTGTTCTCTCGAATTTCGTCTTTGCATCGGCATTCTCGGCCGCCATACCAACACTTGTTGAACAATGTCCTGAAGTATCTAGCTTGTTCCACACGCATTGTTTGCCAGCTTTGTTGCCACCATTCCCGATTAAATCAATTATGCCTCTCAAGTCGGCCGTAAGGTTGGCATCTCTGTTGTCCATCTCATGTCCATAGAGGCCTGGTGCCTCTCCATCCGTTCTATTTCAAAGAAATAATGCCTTGAACACCTCGCGAACTTCAAATTGTTTTTCCGCGGTGATGGCCACGCAACGTCAAAAGTCATAGTCACCGAACGATGGTACGATGGAATGACAGAGCTGGTCTATGAAAGCGCCGCGAGTTCGTTCTTCGACTCTTCGGGAGGTCGGGTACCTCCGAGGAGAAAGGAAATGATTCTACAAAGGATTCATCACCGCCAACCGGGATTTGTTCAATGATGAGCGGTGCGCGTGAAGTTCCTTTTGAGTCGAACTGCTGCGGCACTGGGGGAGCCTCGCTGCGATGGACTCGTTTGTTGGGTCTTTTGTGAAGTGGACCCGAAGGCTTTGAGCCTCACTGTCTCAACAGCTTCGTTGGTCTCACTCGTTTCTCCAATCGAGTAGACTGGTCCTCGGCATTATCGAAGCGTCATTGGACGATGATGAGATTTCCATTGGTGGCTCATCATCAAAATTAAAGGTTTGACGAGTAGTCTTGGGATCGACTTGCTCGTGCTTGGAACATCCGCAGGTGAGTCTTTTGGATGCATCACGGGGGATGACTCGGCTTCTTCGCCGTCTTTTTGATCCCGGAAAAGTTACATCGATTATCTTGGGAATCATGAAGTGCACTTATCTCCTTTTCGGATGGATCAATGATAGCGGATGGATGTTATCTACTTCCGGTGCGTTACCGAAGTCTCAACCTCCCGTTGGCCTTCATTACCTCCCACAGTCTCAAGCTGCAATGAGGCCTTGACCTCCCTTTCGACAAGTGTTAGCTATCTTAGGGTCTTCTGTGGTGGCATTCATTGGAGTCTCAACCCCATGGATTGCACTTTCATCGCCCAGTGTTAACTCCCGGGTTGTTCCGTCTGTGCCTCGACCGCATCGCAACGTCATTAGCCTTCGAGCGATTTGGCACCTCACCGAGACAGTCTCAACTATCCGAGCTTCGTTGATGGCAACTTGTTGTTCTTCTTGTGTTTGTATTTTCTCCACTTCGCCTCCTAGATTCGTTGTGGAGTCATCTGCAGATCCTCCGACCTTGCCGCAGTGGAGGGAGTTTCCCCCGGGGCGCACCAGCACCGAGTGACTTGGAATGGGATCACTCGTCTCCAAACTCCCTACTGTATTTACTTGAGTGTTCAGCCGTTGGGGCAGGTGGTAAAACACCTTCAATAGGGGTTGGCTCGACCGGGGTCCCCACTATCCCAGTTTCATCGCCATTTCTCTTATTTCCTTCTTCAGATTGAGCTGGGGAAGTGGTAGCAGCAACAACGGTGGCGATTTGCTGAACCACTCCCATTGGATCGATTTCTAGCTGTGTTTTGGAGGACTCTCCTGGTCCCTCCATCATGCTCTTCTCATGAAGAATCCTGGACTCATGCATTGCTTGCTGCATTTGCAACTCTTCTGTAGCAGCAGCAGGGTCCAAATCGTCATCACTTTCTGATAGAATATCGAAGTGAGAATGTGTATGTTCTGTGGTGCCAGTGAGAGGGCAGATGCTGGCCTTCTCTCGTGCCTCAGCTTCCTCTGCCAGTCTCTCCTTCTCCTTATCCTTGAAGATCTGCAGGATATCTTTGCAGTTTTCTTCATCCAGAGCTGGGATCACAGAGGTCAGTCCAAGGAAGTTCAGCAGTTCCTCTTCTTCTTCGATGAACTCGGGCCATTGGAACTGTTCCCTGGATCGACCCAACTTCCACGTCCTCCACTCTCGCAGATGATTTTGAATGTCCGGATAAAGTGGGGATAGGATCACCACATCACTATCATCTCCATCAGCCTTCTTCTTGTGTCTCACTCGGTGTGAACTACGATTGTGTCTTCAGTTGCCTCTGCGACGCCCTTGATTTATTTTCCTTTCTTCGATGATCGCAGCCCATTACGATCGCTTTGCTTTTTGTGATTGGTCAAAGCCGCCAAATTTGATGTCTATGCATTTGGCAACTATGTCCAACAGTTTGTGGTAGTCTCCTACAAAGCAACCTCTTGTTTGCTTTGTGTAAGCTATTTTATCAAGATAGTCGGGCTTGGCTATTTCCTTCCAAGCGGCCAAGTTTACATCAGCTTCGTTGATTTCTCGATGCTCCTTCCGTCGGTAGTGAGTAGTGTTCACCAAGTCCTTGGCGAGAGATGGTGAACTTCTTTCCGTGAACAGATGACTTTATCCCTTCATCGTGAATCTCGGCGTTCACGTCGAATTGTGCGACCTCCTCCACATAGGTCATTGGATATTCCAACATTAGAAATGGTTTCAGCCGATGTTTCGAGCTTTTCAGCGATTTTCTTTATGAGGGCGTCATTGGACCCTGTTTGACCATGCCCTCGAAATCCACGGTCGACCTGTGTGGATTTGTTTTCCTAGCTTGACAAAGTCATAGGTAGACGCCATTTTTCGGATTTCACTTAAAAGAGACTGAGAAATTTGATTTTGAATACTTGAGAGGGTTTTGAGAGAGTTTCGCTTTGCTTCGAGATAGAAATGAACCGTTTTGGTGATATGGGAGAGAAGACAGAGGCGAAAATGGGGTAAGTATGGTTTCGAAAGGGCGTGCGGGTGGTTTTGAAATGTGATCGAAATCAACGGCTTAGATTTTGCATGCCGATTTAGCATTTAATGTCTCGTATTTAATGCGGCAAATTTATATCCAATCATAAGCTTGTGTGCGCTTTTTGTCAAGAACATCATCATTATCTTGACGTCATTCTTAAAAACATTCCGCTTAGTAAAACGATTTGCGTTTTTGTCACTTTGCTCATAAATGACTCAAACATCCCTTAGCCGATTTAACTCTTCTTCTCACGTTCTCTTAGTGACTCAAATATCACCGACTTCGGTATAGTGTCTTTTCCGATCTGGTGATTTACTTAGCTAATTTGTGAGTTCACTCTTTTTTCCTTTTTGTGTTTCATTTCTTTTCTTTGAGTCTTCCGAGTGTTAATCGAGCTCAATTAACCCTAACTCATGCTTGAGTTCTTCAAATCTTGACTCACATAATGGTTTTGTGAAGATGTCGGCAATTGTTTATCAATTGAGATATATTCTAAGATGATGTCCTTCTTTTCAACATGATCTCTTATGAAGTGATATCGACATCGATATGCTTTGTTCTTGAGTGCAACACTCGGATTTTGAGTGATTGCAATTGCACTTGTGTTATCACACATGATTGGAATTTCCTTTTCCTCAACTTCATAGTCTCTCACTTTGTCTCATCCATAGAACTTGGGCACAACAGTGCCGCAGACTATCTATTCCGCTTCAAAGTGTAGAGGTGGCTATTGAATTTTGCTTCTTGCTAAACCAGAAATTAGCCTTGTTTCCAAGCATTTGATATGTGCCTCGAGGTGCTTTTCTGTCAACTCGCATCCAAAGATAGTCGTAGTCTGAATAGCCAATTAGCTTGAATCCACCTTCCTTTGATACCATAAGCCAACTTCTTGCTTCCTTTCAAATATCTCAAGATTCTCTTAGCTCTGTCATATGGCTCTCTTTTGGAGCAGATTGAAATCTTGCACATATACCTACGAGAAAAGGTGATATCCGCCCGCTTGCCGTGAGATAGAGCAATGATCCAATAAGTGCTCAGATCTTTTTTTGATCTACGAGACTTGCCATCCGCATCCACGTCCATTTTGATGATGTATTCATTGGTATTTTCACGTAAGACTTCTCCTCCATACCAAATTTCTTCATTAAGTCTTTGGTGTATTTTGTTTGACTTATGAAGGTTCCATCCTTCACTGTTTCACTTGGAGTCCAAGGAAAAATGTCGACTCTCCCATCATGCTCATTTCAAATTTGCTTTGCATGAGGTTTGAAAATTTTTCACATAGCTCTTTGTTTGTGGATCCAAAAATGATGTCATCAACATATATTTGAACAAGTAGTATACTCTTCTTGTCTTGAATTAAAGAGTGTTCTATCTACTTTTCCTTTTGTGAATCCATTCTCGATTAGGAATTATGACAAATTATCATACCATGCTCAGGGGTGCCTGTTTCAATCCATATAGAGCTTTCTTGAGTTTGTATACCTTGTCTCCAAGAGTCTTCGCTCAAATCCTGGAGGTTGTTCAACATACACTTCTTCTTCCAATAAGCCATTTAGAATGCACTTTTACATCCATTTGATATACAATGAAATTCTTGTGAGTCGCATAGGCAAGAAACATCCTTATAGCTTCCAATCTTGCTACAGGGGCAAATGTTTCATCAAAATCTATCCCTTTCTTATTGCGGTATCCTTTGGCTACTAATCTTGCTTTGTTTCTTACCACGTAACCTTCCTCGCTCATCTTATTTCGAACACCCATTTGGTGCCAATAACTTTATTTCTTTCAAACTCGATTCAAATATTCTTGCATAGCTTGAATCCAATGTGTGTCATCCAATGCTTGTGACACATCTTTAGGCTCTATTTGTGAGATAAAGCATGTGAACATAGCTTTTTGTTGAGTTCGGATCTTGTTTTGACACCTTCTTTATATCTCCAATGACTAGTTCTCGTGGATGGTCTCTCACCATCTTACATCAAAGTTGGAGTAAGTTAGTTGGATTGATGCGTCTTGCACTATGTTGCTTTTATCACTCTCTGCGTCATCACTTAGTCAGCAGATTTTCCGATTGTTTTTGAGACTCATCTATCTCATCTTCATTTGGGTTTATAATTCCAAACAACTTCAAAGATAGGGACTCTTCTCGCATGGTTGGTTGATTCACTTATCACCGACTCTTCAATATCTTCTCCATTTACATTTGGCTCATCAAACACCACATGAATGGATTCTTCAGAACCATAGTCCTCTTTGTTGAGTACTCAGAGGCTTTGCTTTGGTGAGTATCCCAAGAAGATACCTTCATCGCTTTTAGCATCAAAAGCCTTCAAATTAGCTTTGCCATTGTTATGGATGAAGCATTTACATCCAAATATTCTAAAATATGAAACATTTGGTTTTCTCCCCGTCCAAATCTCATAGGAGTCTTTGTCACCGTCTGTTTATCATGCATCTATTTTGAGTGTAGCATGTCTTTGTGTTTATTCTTGACAAAAATATTTTAGGTTGTCCTCGCTTTCACTAACATGGTCCTTGCCGCTTCTTTTGAGAGTTCTATTCCTTCTTTCTCGCAACTCCATTATGTTTGGGAGTCCTTTGCCGCAGACAATTCATGACCAATACCATTTTCTATACAATTATTGAGTGTTGGGAAATTTATTGTTTAGATTTTGATGAATGCCATGTAAAACTTAGAATAGGAAGTTGGCACCCCATTCTTTGTTGTAAACGCATTGTAATAAGTAGGGCTTCAAGCCAGTAAGTTTGAGTTAAGTCGGCTATGACTAAACATGCAAGAAGACAATCAAGGCTAGAAGGAAGACTCATTGTAAGGCAGATGATGAGTATGGCAAAGAAGAGAAGTCGTGACTCGGAAGGAGCAGTGAGATGCAATCAATGAAGTATCGATCAAGTCACCAAATACGACCAAATCTCAAGTCAAAGTGGCGAGAGTCATCCATGATTGGAAGTCGACTCTAAGTCACCTGGGGAAAATAAGGAAATGCGATTAAGTCGAGATAATCGAAAGAGATCCGTTGCAAATCAAGAGAATTACTTAAACAAGTAATATCTCCATGCCACCTTTCTTGAAGTGCTCGATCCCCGAGAAGCGTGCAAGAGGAATAAACCAATGGGAAGCACTACACCGTGTCGAACTCGAAAAGCTAAAGAACATCTTATATGAGGAAGTGGCAAATTCAAGGATCGCAACAAGACAAGCCAACGCGTCCACAAGTGACTTTAAAAAAATAAGCTATCTCTTCAACGGGCGATTTTTGAAACACTATAAAAGGCCGAGGAATAACTCGAGAAAAGGTTACACAAAAGTTACCTTGACAATACAAGCAAGAAAGAAACATTTTGTAACCTGAAATATTCTCAAGTTATTAAACGCTCAATCTTCAAGCCTACATTACGAAGAACATCAATCCAACACTCACCGTGAAGGAAAGATAACTTCAATTAGTTGAAGAGGAAATTACTCAAGAATCAAGGGTCTACATTCCACGAAGGATTGTAGGAAGGTTCAAGGTTGAACCAAGTCTTGAGCTTTTGGAGGGCTTCGTGATCAAATCCAAAGAGCTTGAGCAAGTGAGTCAGTAGTAACAAGGCAAAATGCCCTGTGAAGAAAGCCGAGTCGTCACGAGAAGCCACCGAGTGATCAAGGCGTCTCTGATCGAGTCCCAAAGGAACAAGTCACTTTGTGTGATCAAGACTTGTATACCGGACTTACCACTTTGTATACTCGATCAATACTTAGTGGATTCCTCCAGGAGTTGGAGAAGAGAGGAGTAGAAGAATTACCCCATCTTCGAACCTATAAAAACATATTGTGTCATTTACATTTCAACACTTAAATTCCTCGCACTATATTTGCTTAATTCTCACGACATATTTGCTATCCATTAGATAATTTCTAAGTACTAAATCAAGCTTTAAATCTCTACTTAACCAAACTTAAGGGTGTTAAGTCTTCCAATGAAAACAAACTACAGTTGAGTTAATTTAGTCTTAACAATTTGAGTTATTCCATCAACAAACTCATTGAGTCATTTGAGAGACTAACTCTTGATTAACTAAATTGGCTATCCACCAAGACACAAATGAGTAACATCAACTCAAAATTTAAAAAGGACTAAATAGAAAAAGTTAGTAAGGTTTATTCAACCCCCTTCAACCTTACACCCACACCCCTTGGGACCTACAAGTGGTATCGAGCGGTTGGTTCATTGAGCCTCCCGCACCGTTCTTGAACTAGATCTCCAAATTTTTCAAAGTCTCGCTTTAGTACTTAATTTTTTAAAACTCTTTTTATCATTAAAATTTATTATCATGGAAACAAATTTGACACGCATCCCTATGTTCACAATTGAAGAATTTGATGATTGGAAAATTCGTATGCGAGCTCATCATCTATCAAAGATTACATGATGAGATGTGGATAGTGATAGAGGATGGGCCACTGCAAATCTTAAAGGTGAACACAACTGTAAGAAGAGTCAGCACTGAAGGTGAAGAGCATATAGCTCCCGGACCAGCTATGATCGAAAAACCAAGAGTTGAATGGACAAATGATGACAGAAAAAGATATAACTTGGACAATGTGGCCAAGGACATTCTTTACAAAACCCTGACAAAGCCATGTTCAACAAAGTCAAATCATGCAAAACGGCTAAAGAAATGCAGGACAAGCTAACATTAATTTGTGAAGGCTCGTGAGCAAATCAAAGAAAACAAATTATCAGTGGCGATAGAAATTTGAGAACTTCAAAATGATCTCGGAGAGAACCTAGATCAATTGGATGCTCGATTCACGTAAATCACCAATGAGATGTCAAAGACTTGGAAAAGAATATACATAGAAGGAAATGTGTATGAAGATCCTAAAAAGTCTTCCAAATTGAATAGGAAATGAAGGTCATGGCACTAAGCCATTCCATGGACCTATCAAAAATATCCAACCATGAACTATTCTCGGATCTCAAAGCCTATGAGTTTGAGCCGAGAAGAAAGATCGAGAAGAGACAGTTGTACCCAAAACAATGCTCTAATTGTTAAAGATGGGAAGAGAGCCGAGGTCAAAGAAGTTATTGACCGGAAGAAATAGCCCTACTAGTAAAAGGTTCAACAAGTTCTTCAATAAGAACTACAAGAGAGGCAAGGGCGAATCCTCCGAAGACACTCGGCTCCTTCCAAGTCAAGGAAGATAGGCCAAACAAGAGAACAAATCATCAAAAGTCAATATCAAAGGGCAGCAATCCAAGAATGGAAAGAGTCGATCAAAAGGTTGAGTATCTATCTTTGAACCGTGAGGCAACCAGTCACTACGCCATTGATTCCCATATCCTCGTAGTCAACAAATACAGGAATGAAGAAGAAAGAAAGGTCTTGAGAGAAAGAAGACAAGAAAAGAAAAAGGCAATGTTGGGCTGCAGAGATCGCGAGACAACCAAGTCAAGAGAGACAACTGATTCGAGAGAGCGAAGAAGGCGACTACTCAAGTGACTCAAGAAGAAGCCCTAACTGTTTGATGGCCAAAGAACAAGATCAACCTGACCAAGAAGATGAGGTACACTCTAACTCATCAAACTCGGTTCTAGTGATAGTGACTATGACACACACACTTCATCACCCACCGATCTTTATGATTCATTAGGCAAAATGATGAAAGATTTTGAACACATTAAATCCTCACACACACTACTAAATGAGGAAAACAAATCTACAAGAGCACAAACTTACAAAAATGACTAAGGAGTTGAGTACTCTAAGTCAAATAGCCGATGAGAATGGAAGTTTAAAGACCGAAAATGCAAAGTTATTAGCGAAATAGCTGCTATAGAAAAGAGAGAAAATGACCTCAAAATGTGATTGCCTCATTTACTAAGGCATCTAAATCATTGGATGATCTTATTATGAGTCAAAGAGAATGTGGAGACAAGACAGCTTAGGATTTAATTCCACTATGCTATGTCGGGCTCCAAGAGTGAATTTGGAAAAGGGATCTTCAAGCAATGAAGTGTCTCAAAATCCAAAACACCAAATGATGCACACACTCAATCAAAAGCACAATCACAAGCAAACGGGCCTTGGTTATAAAGGAAAAGGAAAACAGCCGATTAAGTGCGCCGAAAGGATAGCTAAGAAGAAATTGATCGAGTTCCTCAAAGAAACTCCAAACAAAAGTACTCTGCAAACAAGATGAACGCGAGGAAGGTTACGTGGTAAGAAACAAAGCAAGATTAGTAGCCAAAGGATATTGCCAAGAAGAAGGGATAGATTTTGATGAAACATTTGCCCTCGTAGCAAGATTGGAAGCTATAAGGATGTTTCTTGCCTATGCACTCACAAGAATTTTATTGTATATCGGATAGATGTAAAGAGTGCATTCCTTAATGGTTTATTGGAAGAAGAAGTATATGTTGAACAACCTCCAGGATTTGAGCAAAGACTCTTGGAGATAAGGTATACAAACTCAAGAAAGCTCTATATAGATTGAAACAGGCACCCCAGTGATGGTATGATACTTTGTCACAATTCCCGACTAAGAACGGATTCACAAAAGGCAAAGTGGATAGAACACTCTTGAATTCAAGATGCAAAGAGTATATTGCTTGTTCAAATATATGTGGATGACATTATTTTTGGATCCACAAACAAAGAGCTATGTGATAAATTTTCAAACCTCATGCAAAGCAAATTCGAAATGAGCATGATGGGAGAGTCGACATTCTTCCTTGGACTCCAAGTAAAACAAATTGAAGGATGGAACCTTCATAAGTCGACAAAATACACCAAAGATTTAATGAAGAAATTTGGTATGGAAGAGAAGTCTTCTCTCGAAAATACCAATGAATACATCGATCAAAATGGATATGGATGCGGATGGCAGGCACGTAGATCAAACAAGATACGAGCACTTATTGGATCATTGCTCTATCTCACAACAAGCGGGCGGACATCACCTTTGTTGTAGGTGTATGTGCAAGATTTCAATCGCTTCCAAAAGAAAGCCACATGACCGCAAAATGCCAAGAGAATCTTGAGATATTTGAATGGAAGCCAAGAAGTTGGCTTATGGTATCCAAAAGAAGATGGATTCAAGCTAATTGGCTATTCGGACTCGACTATCTTTGGATGTAGAGTTGACAGGAAGAGCACCTCGAGGCACATGTCAAATGCTTGGAAACAAAGCAATTTCCCTGTTTAGCAAAAGCAAAATTCAATAGCCACCTCTACAAACCGTGAAGCGAGAATACATAGGGCAAACAATAGCTTTGTCCTAAGGATGGATGAAAGAATCGAGAGACTATGAAGTTGAAGAAAAGGAAATTCCAATCATGTGTGATAACACAAGTGCAATTGCAATCACTCAAAATCCGTGTTGCACTCAAGAACAAAGCATATCGATGTCGATATCACCTCATAAGAGATCATGTTGAAAAGAAGGACATCACCTTGGAATATATTTCAACCGATAAACAATTGGTGACATATTCACAAAACCATTATGTGAGTCAAGATTTGAAGAACTCAAGCATGAGTTAGGGTTAATTGAGCCGGTGACACTCGGAAGACTCAAAGAAAAGAAATGAAACACGAAAAGGGAAAAAGAGGTGAACTTTCAAATCAAATTTAAGTGAATCGACCATATCGGAAAGACAATTTGTCTCGGAGTTAGGTGACAAATTGAGTCACTAGGAGAACTTTGAGAAGAAGAGTTAAATCGGCTAAGGGATAAAATTTGAGTCATTTATGAGCAAAGGGACAAAAACGCAATCGTTTTTAATAAGCGGGAATGTTTTTAAGAATGACGTCGGCTTAATTATGACGTGTACAGGCAAAAGCCGCACACCAAGCTTATGATTGGATATAAATGTTGCCGCATTAAATACGAGACATTAAATGTTAATCGGCGTGCAAAATCTAAGTCGTTGATTTCGATCACATTTCAAAAACCACCCGCACGCCCTTTCGGAACCATACTTAAACCATTTTCACGATTTCTCTCACACATTACCAAAAACTGCTCACTTCTCTCTTTCGAAGCAAAGGCAAAAACTCTCTCAAAAACCCTATCAATCTTCAAATCACTTTCTAAGTTTCATTCAAAGTGAAATACCAAAAATGGCATCCACTCATGATTTTGTCAAGCTAGGAAAGCAAATCCACACCGGTCTCTTGTGGATTTCGAGGGTATGGTCAAACAGGGGTTCGATGACGCCCTCATAAAGAAGATCATCAAAAACTCGAAACGACCGGGCTAAAACCATTTTTGACGATGGACTTTCCGATGACCTATGTGGAACAATTCGACATTCTTCTACGTGAATGCCGAGATTCACGATGAGGGGATCAAATCCTCCTGTTCACGTGAAGGAGTTCATCATCATTGCCAAGGATTTGGCGAACACTGCCGTTACACGCGGAAGGAGCACGAAAATCAATGAAGGCGATGTTGACTTGGGCTGATTGGAAGGAAGTATCAAGACCGACTATCTTTGAAAAGACATCTACACACGCTAACAAGAGGTCAGTCAAGGAGGACTACCACAAATTGTTGGACATCGTTGCCAAATGCATAGACATCAAATTTGGCGGCTTTGACCAACCTGTCAAAGCGAAATTGATCGTAATGGCCGCGATCATTGAAGAAAAGAAAGTGAATTGGGGCTGAGTTTGTCTACAAAGCGACTCGCGCAATGTAGTGAACAAATCCTTCAAGCGAGAATGGAGCATTTGGAGGATCCTGGGATACGGTCCAGTGATTGGCCGGGCCGGTGGAGGTAAAAGGAGTCCTCTTCGACATGGAAAGGCGTTCCATGTAAACAAGAGGATGTTCGATCAAACCTCTGGGCGCACGAAGAGAGCCTACGCTAAGAGAGCTAATACGAGTGAGTGTGAATCACCCGACCACAAGATACAACTGTCTCCTCTCCACCAAAAGAAGAAGGCCCCTGCCACTGCTAAGAAGATTGTTGCTCCCGCAAAGAAAGAAAAACAAATATGCTCCTGCCCTGCTGCGCAGCTCACGGAGAAGGAATCTAAAATACCTTCTCCCGGTCATTAAGAAGAGGAGAATCGATAAGCCAAGACGGCGGCTCCTCGAAGAAAACAACATCACAGCCCCCGCGCGCCAAGACTCGAAGAAACCTTGTCGAACCAGAAATCCCTCCGGTTCAAACAAGAAGAAATAGAAGAATTTTCAAGCGTTAGAGCTTGAGAAGCCGGGCCGAGTCTGTCACACTCACCGGGAGAAGATACCCGAGACGCTGCTAGAGAAGTAGAGTCTCCAAAAGTGATGGATGAAACGGCTAAGTCTGCGGGAGGTCGACACAGAGGCAACTTGAAGACCAAACGTAGTCGAATAAATTGAGGAACAAAGAATGGTTGAGACAACCGAGTCACCTGTTGACATGAGTTGTTTCTCCACATTCTGAGGTCTTTGAAGGTGTCGAGGCAAAAGTCTCGCTACCTTCAATACCGGAAATGAGGGCCAAGAGAATGATGAAGACGATTTAATCATGCACTCTCCATTGTATCCAGACATCCAAAATCGTCACGCGAGTGGAGAAAATGGAAGTTGAGCCTATCCGAGATGCGGTTTCAACATCCGAGTTCATTCTTTGAGGAAGAAGAACTCTTGATTTCTTGAGGTGGACACAAAGGCTACAAGCCCTTGACAAGGATAATTGCATAAATATACTAGAAATTCGAAAAGAAAATGAACAAAGCAAAGCAAAATGAGAACGCAGAGGCACGTGAGAAAGCCAAAGATCTCGCCTCTATCACTGCACCATAGAACATACACATCCTCACTTTGACGTCCCGTCGAAAAGTGATGAGGATCTGACCTGCTTGCCACGAAAGAGTTGCAAATGCAACAAGCAATGGAAGAATCGAAATCCTTCATGAGCAAAGAATGATGGAGGGACCAGGAGAGTCCTCCAAAACACACGGTGAGATAGACCCAATGGGAGTGGTGCGGCATATTGCTACCGTTGTTCTTTGCCACCACTTCCCACTCACTCGGAAGAAGGAACTAAGGAACCGGCGATGAAACGGGATAGTGGGGACCCCGGTCGAGCCAACCCCTAATGAAGGTGTCTTACCACCGCCCCAACGGTTGAATACTCAATGGGAACAGCCAGAGTCCGAGACGAGTGACCCCAATCAAGTCACTCACCGGTGTGTGCCCGGTGATGGGGAAAACTCCTCCACCGCAGAAGGTCGGAAGATGTGCGGTGACTCCACAATGAATCTAGGAGGCGAAGTGGAGAAGGAACAAACACAAAAAGTACACAGCAAGTTGTCATCGACGAGGCTCGCATAGTTGAGACTGTCTCACCGAGATGCCAACCGCTCAAGGCTAATGATGCCTTCATGATGCGATCGAGGCCGAGGAAGGAACAACCACGGGAGTTAACACTATGGGCGATTTAAAGTGCAATCCATGGAGTTGAGACTCAATGGATGCCACCGCAGAAGACCCTAAGGCATACCGACACCTTTGTCAAAAGGGATGTCCAGGCCTCGCTGCGCTTGAGACCGCGGGAGGTAATGAAGGCCAACGGAGGTTGAGACTTCCTGGTAAAGAAGCCAAGTACAGAACATCCTCATGCTATCATTGATCCATCGAGAAAAGGAGATAAGTGCGTTTCACGATTCCCGGATAATCCTAATGTAACCTTTCTGCGGGATCGGAAGGAGACGATGAAGTCCGAGTCATCCCCTGTGATCGATCCAAAAGACTCACCGATGATGTTCCAACCACGAGTAAGTCGACCTCAAGACTACTCGTCAAACTTTCAAATTTGATGAGCCACCCATGGAAATCTCATCATCGTCCGATGACGCTTCGATAAGGCCAAGGACCACCAACTCACGTGGAAAACCACCGAGACCGACGAAGGCATGAGACAAACCGAGGCTCGGCAAGTCGGTCAACTTCACAACATGACCCACCAAAACAGAGTCTGCGCGCAGGCTCCCAAGCGCAGCGGGTTCGACTCCAAGGAACTTCACGAGCACCACTCATCATTGAACAAATCCCGGTTGCCCGTGATGATCCCTTTGTAGAATCATTTCCTTCTCCTGGAGGTACCCGACCTCCCAAGAGTCGAAAGATACCATCGTTCGGTGACTATGATTTTGACGTTGCTTGGCCGTCACCGCAACAGAGGGAACAATAAAGTTCGGGAGGTGTTCAAAGCATTATTTATCAAATTGAACGGATGGAGGGGCACCAGGTCTTGATGGACATGAGACGGATAACAGAGATGCCAACCTTATCTGCGACTTGAGAGGCATAATAGTCGAGAATCTGGGAGTGGTAGCAGAATAAAGAAGAAACAATGCGCATGGAACAAACTAGATATTTCATAACATTGTTCAACAAGCTGTTGGTATGGCGAAATGAGAATGCTTGATGCAAAGACAAAATTGAGAGAACACATTGAGCACATGTATGAATCTCACACTTTTTGAGATAAAGTCATTTGTGTGAGCAAAATAAGAGTGAGCTCCTGCGTATGGAAGAAAACATGGATCGAAAATTCAGCCTTCTCATGGCTGAAATGAAGTTAATTAAAGTTTAATCCAACGCTACTCGCTACGAGTTTCGCCGCATACTCCGCAGCAGACTCGAAGCGAGAACTTGGCTATCAGCCAGACTCGACTTCTGCTTTCGCTAGTTTGTTTCGGGGGTTTCTCTCTCCTTTGATGATGCCAAAAAGGGGAAGAGGAATACCTAAAAGCGCTGAAGGGATCCTCAAGTTGAGAAGGATGGAGCAATCGTGAAGGGAAAGACAACCGAGGAAGTTTCAAGAAAAAGAAAGGGAAGTCTGTTGAGGGGGAAGGATCGAGAGATGTGACCTTGATGATTGCACAAACCCCCAACAAGGTCTTGTCACACGGTGATATTATCAAAGAAACTCCCATGACTCGCCACTCCAACATTCTCATTGCACGCCTATGGTGACAAGAGAAAGACATTGAAGCGAGGGATGGAGGAAGTGGAAGGAATGATGAATGCCCGAGTTATGGATATTTTGAAACAACATGGAGGCATTCCAAAGTGGCGGAGAGACACTTATGTCATCTCCGATCTGGCGGCGAGCCAAGATCGCTTGATGAATTTAAAACGCCGCATCCGAAGGATACTTCGCAAACATGTCCATGGCTCAAGCCTGGGACTTATCTTGGGAAAAGGGTATCACACTATCTCGAAGAAGGCGACCGACAGCAAACAGACTACCGACGATCCACTCTGGGTCACTCTGCTAGTCACTCACCGAGAAGAAAGAACACCCCAAAGACAATACACGCCCGGAGGAAGAGGTAGAGGAAGAAGCGGTGGAGGAAGAGGTTTCGACCTAGACCTCTGGCCAAAAACATTGAGTACATAGATCCGAGGCAAGAAAGGAGGGATCTAATGGGTCAATTTTGACGAAGTAGCCAATCGCAAGTAGCTAAGAACAATGTTGAGTATTTGAAAAGAATTGAAGAAGAAAATAAAAGACAAACTCAGCTATGGAAAGAGAGACAAGAGAGAATTAGAAAAGATGAAGGCATCCGGAAGGCGTATGAAAAGAAGAAGAAAGCGGTGAAGATGAGAAAAAGAAAAGAAGACCGAGGAAGATGACGAGAAGAAGAAGAAAAAGAAGGAGGAAGCGAAGGAGATGAAGTGTTCTTTTTGTCCACCCTTCATGTATTTTACTACGTAAATACATTTTATGTAAGTCTTCTCGTAATAAATCAGAAATTCTCTATTTTTTGCGTAGACATAGATGTTTGCTCGATACACTTTGTAAACAAATTGTGTAAAGGACAAGAATGTTATGATCAATAAAAGGATTGATTCTACGCATACATTCTCTCGTAAATGCACTATATGTATGTATCTTTGCTATTTACATTTTGAATGTTTTAAGTTTTGGCATCATCAAAAGGGGGAAATTGTTGGGAAATTTATTGTTTAGATTTTGATGAATGCCATGTAAAACTTAGAATAGGAAGTTGACACCCCATTTTCGTTGTAAATCGCATTGTAATAAATAGGCTGGTCAAGCCGAGTTAAGTCGCTATGCCTAAACATGCAAGAAGACAATCGGAGACTAGAAGGAAGACTCATTGCAAGACAACCGAGTATGGCAAATAAGAGAAAACGGAACTCGATCAAGGAGCAGCGAGATGCAACCGAGTAGAGTATCGCTTTAAGTCAACTCAAGATAGCCAAGTCTCAAGTTGAAGTGACAAAGAGTCATCCAATGATTGGAAGTCGACTCTAAGTCACATGGGGAAAGCAAGGAAATGCAATCAAGTCGAGATAATGGAAGAGATCCGTTGCAGAAATCAAGGGAATTACTTAAACAAGTAATACCTCCATACTACCTTTCTCGAAGTGCTCGGTCGAAAACGTGCAAAAGGAATAAACCAATGGGAAGACTGCGCACCATGTCGAAACTCAAAAAGTCAAGAACAATTCATACGAGGAAGTGGCAATTCCAAGAATCGCAACAAGACAAGCCAACGACCACAAGTGACTTTCAAAAATAAGCTATCTCTTCAACAGTGATTTTTGAAAGATCACTATAAAAGGCCGAGGAATTACTCGAGAGAAGGTTACACGAACCACGAACATTCAAGCAATCATTTGAATCAGAACCTAAGATATTCTCAATTCATTCAAGATTAATCCTCAAGCCTAAACTACGAAGAAAATCAATCCAACACTCACCTATGAAGGAAAGATAACTTCAAATCGGTTGAAGAGGAAATTGTTCAAGAATCAAGGGTCTACATTCCGCGGAGGATTGTAAGAAGGTTCAAGGTCGAACCAGTCTCAAGTTTTTGGAGGGCTTCGTGATCAAATCCAAAGAGCTTGAGCAAGTGGGTGAGTAGCAAGGCAAAATGCCTGTGAAGAAGAAGTCACAGTCATACGAGAAGCCAGCTGCGTGACCAAGGTATCTCCAGATCGAGTCCCAAAGGATCAAGTCACCGTGTGATCAAGACTTGTATCCGGATCATTACCACTTTGTATACTTGATCAATACCTAGTGGATTCCTCCAGGAGTTGGAGAAGAGAGGAGTAGAAGAATTACCCCATCTTCGAACCTCTATAAAAACTTATCGCGTCATTTATATTTCAAAGACTTTAATTCCCGCATCTTATTTATTTAACTCTGCCGATAAATTTGCTATCCACTTGATAATCTCTAAGTACTAAACCAAATTTAAGGGTGTAAAGTCTTCCTACTGAAAAACAAATCACAATGAGTTAAGTCTTTAGTTAAAACAATTTGAGTTACTCTATCAACGGCTCGGTCAGAGTCATGTTGAGTAACTAACTCTGCTTATTAACTAACTTAGCATCCATCAAGGACTCAAATGTGAAGTATTAACTCGAATATTTAAAAGTACTAAATCGAAAAGTTGGTAAGGTTTATTCAACCCCCTTCTAAACCTTACACTCACACCCCTCGGGACCTACATATGCATCTCGAGAGGGAGGATAAAATATCTTTGTGATCGTCTTATAGGAATATTGATAATAACTTGGCTTTGATTAAATCGGACAACAAGAGGGATATTAATCGAAACCTTAACTCGAATCCATCTCATCATCTTGATACTTCTATCATTTGTATTATCTTAATCTTATGCTTTAGTAGTCTAAATTGTCTTAATCTCACAACAATAATCATCAAATTACGATCGTCTAAATAAAAATAAGGTTATCTTAGTTCAATACTTAGCGCATAAATTTATTAGTCTCCGTGGATACGACCTTGCTACCCTTTTCTATAACGTACACCGTACACTTGCGGTGAGCTAAAAATAAAGGCGAACAATAATCATCGAAATAGCGGTCGTCTTTGTCTATCGGACCTTCTTAATGCTATCTCTGTTGTGGTTCATTTATTATTGTAGGTTCATCAATGTTATCTTCATTGTGGGTGACTTGATCATTAATTTGTTGCTCTTGTCCAACATTAAGTTGTTCAATAATTGGAGGAACAACAACTTTAGAAGAAGTTATAGGCAAAGGAATTTGCACTCTAACTTCTTGAATGTCCACTTTTCGTGGTTCTTGACTCCCACTAACTTCACCATTCTCAATGAACCTAGCATTTCCAGTTTCAACAATTCTTGTACTATGGTTAGACAATAAAACTTATACGCTTTGGACTTTTCAGGATAACCAATGAAGTAACCACCGATTGTCCTATAATCCAATTTTTTTCTTGTGGATTATATGCTCTTATTTCTCGTCGGGCAACCCCAAACATGCGATGCCTCAAACTAGGTTTCCTACTACCCAAACCTCGAAAGGAGTTGTAGGAACCGACTTACTAGGAACCCTATTTAACATATACATGGCGGTTTAAGTGCATGCATCCACAATGATGTGGGTAATGAAAATTACTTAACATACTCCTAACCATGTCCAATAGAGTATGAATACGCCTTTTCGCTACACCATTTTGTTGTGGTGTACCCGACATAGTGTATTGAGCACATATGCCACGTTTTTCAAGAATTTGGCAAATGGATCTGGGCATTGCCTGGATTCATTATATTTTCCATAATATTCACCACATCTATCGATTCGATAATTTTCACTTTTCTATCTAGTTGTCTTTTAACCTCATTAACAAATACCTCCGGGGCATTTATCAATGAGATTTTTCTTGTAATAGATAGACATATCCATAACGCGAAAAGTCATCAATAAAAGTGATAAAATATCTTTCTTTTCCAAAAGAGGAAACATCAAAAGGCCCACAAATATCGGTGTGTATTATTTCAAGAAGTTGTGTGCTTGAGTGGCTCATTTCTTTGTGTGTTTTGTTTGTTTTCCTTTAATACAATCCACACAAATACCAAGATCGATAAAAATCTAAATCCGGGAGGATTCCATTCTTTACCAATCTTTCTAATATTTCTTTGGAAACATGCCCCAAACGTTTATGCCACAAGTGAGCGGAATTTTCATTCACTAAACCACGTTTAGTTCCAACATTATGATGTAGGGCTAAAAGAGTCTCGACAAAAAAGATTATCAAGCCTAAATTTATATAGGCCATCATTGAGAACACCGAACCAATAAGAAGGCTTTGTTTGAACAAATCAAACATCCATTACGAAATTAAAAGAGTATCTAACAGAATCGAGTCCGGAAAGAGAAACTAAATTGCGAGAAACAGAAGGTACATAAAGAGTTTGAAACAAATCTAAATGGTGTCCAAGATCTAAAATCAAAGCGATAAGTTCCAATGGCTTCAATCGAGCTTTGACTCGATTTCCCATAAAGACGTCTTTTCATTTGGATTTATGGTTTGGATCGTAAGGAATCCTGCGCATCGTATTTGAAACGTGAGTGGTGCAACCGGAATCAAGCCACCAAGTGTTATGAGGAACTTCAACTAAATTTGATTCAAACATACGAAAGCGTTAATCATACCTTTCTTTTCGAACCATGCCTTGCGTTTGAGCAATCTTTCCGGAAGTGTCCTGGCTTTCCACGAAACGACACTTAAGGTTGTTGTGTTCTTTTTTTTGACTTGGGCATTTGACTCATTCACTTTAAATGGTCATTTCTTGCCCTTTCCTTTCTTTGTTCGGCTTTCACGACTCCTTGATTGGTTACGAGATAAACAGAATGAGTCCCGATTCTTAATCCGTGTTTCCTCTTGAACTAGCATACCATGAAGTTCATTCACATTCCACTTGTCCTTCATGGTGTTATAGTTCATTTGGAACGACCATACTCGAGGGCGATGAATTTAAGATAAATTGCACGAGAAAGTTATCATCCACGTTCATCCCTAAGGAATTTAGTCTTCTTTGCAATGTTTGTCATTTCAATGACGTGCTCATGCATACAACGAGAACTATCAAACTTCATGGTGGTCAAGGTAGCCATTAATGTCCCGAAAAATGACTTATTCGCAGTTTGGGAACGCTCTCCTACTAATTTCATGAATTCCTTAGCATTTTTAGTATGATGAAGGGTAGACTTGATGTTGTTTGTTATACTCATCCGCATAAACATCGCTCGATCCTGTTTGATCTTTCCCGTGCGGATGGACAGATCTCTCAACATCATTGTTAGTGTCGCATAGCGCTGGTTTCAACTTGAAGTGCTAAGTCAAGATCCAAGACACCAAGGTGAAATTGGATTTGCTCGCACCATTCGCAGGAGAAGTTAAGCCCATTATACACTTTGGAGCATTTGAAGCATGCGAATGAAGAGAAACGGAATAGGTAATCGCAATTAAAAGAGTTGATTGATACATTAATGCTTTGAGATAACTTAATATAGATTCGATAAGACAATAAATGTGCATTGAAGTTCTCCTTTGGGTAATCCAACAATGTACTACATTAAACGTAATTGATGCTAAAAGTTGAGTTCACATTATTGGTAATTAAGTATACTCTAACTAGACATGTCTGCTATCTTTGGATATACTAAACACATCTAACCAGGTACATTAATTATCCACGGTTATGTTCTTGATTATAAAAATAATTGGTCAACCTTTGGGCGACCCATAAATATTCTATAATCAATGAACTTCAATATACCCACTACAAAATATCATAATGTCATTTCGATTAATAGCATCACATAATCATGGGTAATTGAAATTTTATTTAATTTAATACCTATAAGTACTTTCTAATTTGGCCACTTTGGTGACTAACAAATATTTCATATTCATAATATAGACATCAAATTAAATAATAAATACTATGCATTTAGATAGACTTTACGGTTAGATCACTTTGATGACTAACTAACCATCCATCACATAAATTCTGAATTAGCATACAGTAGCTTTAGCCTTTCATTCGTGATTTGAAAAGCAAAGTCATCCTTGAGCAGACATTAAGAGGAACATGATCTAACATAATGTAATATACATACACTTGAATATAAACATAAGAAATGGGTAGCTTTCAATTATGATATAAAATTAGTGCAGTACGTAAAAGTCAACCACTGCAAGCATCATTATTTTATTCATGCTAATTGAAATAGACATGGCTTTAAGCATCACTACATCATGATTATCAAGTAATCAACATACAGATTCATTTATACAAAATATGCATCTTTTAAGTGGAAGATTATCACAGATTTGAATCGTAATCAATAAAATAATACTGAAACAGGTTGCCGCATATATTACACATTCATACGGAAATTATCATACAGTAGAACAAAAAACCAGATTCCTTGATGCCCAAATCAAACCACACATTGATTAACAAATAATATCCCAAATTGCGATTAACAGATGCGGAAAAAACATGATTCACAATTTGTAAATAAAATTCTTAATCGGAAAATCATGAGTTCTTAAACCGAGAGCTCGATACTACATGTAAGCATAATTGTATATTAAATCAAGAAACAAAAATCGAAATTTGAATCTTGAACATCATGATTTTCACAATTAAATCATAATCGTGTACTAACCTTGAGCGAGCCATCACTACAAGAAAACAAGGGAATTCCAACGAAAAATCCATTGGTATATGGCCAATTTCCATTGGAATTATTGATTCCAACAGAAATTCCAATGCAAAAGTACCATTGGTATAATGGCCGTTGGAATAACAAAATTCCAACGAAAATTCCTATGGAAAAATATTCCAACAAAGACCAAATAGTTTTGCTTATCGTTGGACTCTCTTTGGAATTTTCCAATGGCATGTTGTAGCATTGGAATTTTGAAAATTCCAACAGCTTTTTATACCGTTGGAATTATTTCGTTGGAATTTGATTGTTTTCTTGTAGTGCATGAATGTCCTTCTATGTTGAAGATGGAAGAAACCACTTTCTCTCTCTTGGCCTTCGTTAATCCCACTAACGTAATTTTTTCATGATAGATTTTCCGTTCTAATTGGGTTCAATTATAGCGAGAGAGGACCGGTTTCTTGAGCGATTATCCACCAATAATCTGCTTCGACAAAATGTTCTCAAACACATTCTATCAATGTGTGTAGAGGTGGAACAAAAACCACCTCTTAACTCGTCCCAATTTAAAACTTATCGATAACTTATTTATTTAAACCATTAATTAAATATTTAAAACTCATTATTTAAATAATTAAATCCTTAATTATTTGTACGTGGGCACATAATAATTTTACAGCCTCATCATCCTGATCACCTGGATTCACAAAGCCTCTAAGAAGGCATAATTATGCAGTACTAATATACACATAATACATAGAGTTTACTGAATAATTCTCATAAACAAGTGTTTAAAAGTGTAATGCACAACATAATCATCTAATGCCTTTATATATAACTTCACGAATAGTTGTTTGTGATATTGATGTTATATTTATCATCTCATATAGCATTTCCATATATATGTACAAACTTTTACCCATGTGCACACCTTTTAGACTAGAGAACATTACTTAACCAACCCACCCCATCAGACTACATGTGGGAGAAATATCCAAGTGGGACGTTTATTAAGAGCAATAAACCTCATTTTTTTTAATAAATGTAAAATATTATCAAAAAAGAAAATATAGTGCCCCTAACAAGCCAAGCAGCTAGCTTTTTAAAAAAAATGGGTCTCGTTAAAATCTACCAAAGTAAAACCATTGAGAAAAACCTTTGATAGGAAAAAGAGTAGCCCATAAAAGAAACAATGAAATAACTTAAAATCTCAATCGAAATGGTGGACGTTTATTTCTAGATGATTTTTCAAGGACATTGGCATGTGTATGTTTTGCACGTGATTGAGTATCCTCCGATGGTCCGATGTATCCCGTGGAATATCGGCCCAGATCCTCCAAACCACAATTGCCGGAGCGTTCATAGCTTTCCGACGAATCACTTGAGTGGAGGATAATCGGAGCGAGATAAAGAGTCGCCTAACTTGGTCTTTAAAGCTTCCAATTTGTCTCAGTATCATCTTGATCGTCTTCATCCGCCGTATCGACCAACGTTTCCGGAAGCAATGACCATAGCCTTGAACCCTCGAAAGGATCATTGGAGCTATGGACATAATCATTAAAAGGAAGAGCAACAAACCTCATAAGTAAATACTAAATTCAGAATTTAACATCATATATACTACATGCTAGAGAGTGAAATTACAATATAGAAGTGGCAAGCACACAAGACCAGGGAAACAGAAGCCATAATTTTACAAAAGCAAAAGAGATTGCGAAGAAAAAGAAAATTCAAGGATGTAGCCAGGAAAGGAAACTTACCCAGTTTCGTGTAGGGTAAATCAGGAAAATTAGAAAATTAGTCCGCTAACTTTAACCATTTAGACTTTTTGTCCTTTAGGTAGTCAAATTTAGTCTTTGACCATTAACTCTTAATTTTTTGATATTTAGTCCGGTTTTTGCGGAAATATTAAATCTCGCCGAAAATTGCTTTGAGGTAAACTAGATTATCTTTGATATGGACAAAAAAATTGAGAATTTTTCAATTTTGGAGTGAAAATTGCACATGTGTCATCCATGTAGGCAATTAATAAAGAAAAATAAAATAAAAATAATCGAAAATAGCAATATTCAAAAAAAATTATGAATAACAAAAAACCAAATTACAAATTAGTGAAAAATACAAATTACAAAATTTATGAATTTGATAAAAATATATATATATATATATATATAATCATCAAATGTAGAAATAAAAATTATCCGGCGATATTTAATATTTTCAGCGAAAATCGACTATCAAAAAATTAAAAATTAATGGTCTAAAACTAAATTTGACTACCTAGAGGACTAAAAGTCTAAATGACTAAAGTTAGCGGAATAATTTTCTAATTTTCCCGGTAAATCACGAAAACTACCCTTACTAGTCTAATTACAAAAAAAAAAAAAAAAATCTAGTAATCTTTTAAAATTACAAATACCCCCTTAAGGCACTACAATACCCCCTTAAAATTAGTCTTTTTTTTATTTTTGCAAATACCCTCCTCAATAGGTACAATTTGTAAAATAAAAACAATATCAAGTGGATATTTGTAACCGTGAAAGATAGCTGGATCTTTTTTTTTTTAATTAGACTAAACCACAAGGGCAATTCTTTTAACTAATCCTTTCAATATATATATATATATATATATATATATATAGTGTGTGTGTGTGTGTGTGTGAAAATATTGGTTTGGTGCTATGGCAAGGTCATTAGCACTGTCTTAAAAATCCCCGCCAAGACTTCCGCCCACCATGTCCGCCTATGCTATTATTCGATTAGCCCCGCCAGGTCCCGCCTAACCCCGCCCAAACTCCGCCTAGACGCTAGGCCCCGCCATCTTGTCCGACTAGCGCCTAGCGCTTTTTAGAACACTGATCATTAGACAAATTGTGAATCATGAAGCTTGACGCACTTGTAAATGTGTAAGCAAATAGTCAATCATCTCATACCTGAGGTGAAGCAGTGGATATCACTCTACAGATGAATAATGATCTGGGATACTGACTGGGTTTGGAATAATGCACATCAAAATCGTAGTTTCATATTAATCTACTAGGACCGGAAAGTCTCGTTTTAACTTGGACACTATTAACTATCTGATCATGGAAACAAGACAACTCTCCCGTACCAAAACCGCAAAACACTAAACTATTCCTCTTCAATCATTTCATTATTTTCCGAACCATCGACAAAATTCCGTTCAGATGCGAGACTCTCGTGTCCTTCCACATACTCTTCGGGAGGATTTGCTATCCCATTTCCATTTCTTTCCGGGGAATTTTTCTCCCAATTTCTCTAAGTGCCCATTTGGATGGAGGGATTTGAAAATTCAAGGATTTCAAATGAATGGATTTCAAAGTCATTGGCTTTGAAATCCATCTCTTGTTTGGATGATGTGAATTTGTGTAAGGATTTCAAATCCATCTAAGTTTTGATAAAAAATTAGAAACTCTATTTATTTTATTAATTGATATAAAATAAATAAAAATAAAAGATATAATCTTATTATTTTGGAAATAATTATAATTTTATATACTAATAAAAATATGAAATATATAATTTTTATTATGTCTTAATATGTGTGTAATGCTAATGTGTGTGCATATGTGAGGAGCAAGGGCGTAGATAGGGGCACTCAGAGCCCACCCCCCCCATTTTTTTAAAAAATTACACTCGTAAATTTTTTAAAAAAAAAATTAATTATAATTTATATGATTTTCGTGTATATCGCCACCTCGATTTCGTGTATCGGCCCACCCTATTTTTTTTTCCCGCCGCCTGTGAGGAGAGTATGTGTGAGTGTGAGTATGAGTATGTGTGTGTATGTGTGTGTGTAAATGTGTGCAACTTGTGAAAAAAATAATGTACTTTTTTGTTTTTTCTAGTTTTCCTTAATTTTTATTTAAAGTTGAAAAATATAAAATATATGTTCGACAAATTTTGTTTAATTTAATTTAAAAAAATAAATTGAACATATATTTATATAATCAGTAAATAAAATTTTAAAACATATAATGAAAAAAATAAAAAATATGTATTTACAATTTTGAACTATATATAAAAATAAAAAAAAATTAGAAAAAAATATATATCTATAATTTTCAACCGTAAATCACAATTAAAAAAATAGAAATAAAAAAAAGTAGAAAAAATATAGACATACAATTTTCTACTGTAAATTAAAATTAAAGAAAAATAGAAAACAATGAAACAGAAAAAAATATATTTACAATTTTCTCAGAAATAAAATTTAAAAAAATGAAAATAAAAAACAAACCGAAAAAAAAAAAAAATAAATTTCTTTTATTTTTATTTTCTATTTTTATTTAATTTTTATTTAATGTTGAAAAATATAAAAATATATGTTCGGCTATTTTATTTTATTTAATTTAAGTTTTTTTTATTTTTATTATTTAATTTATTATTATTTTTGTATGTTTACATTAATTTTAATTTAGAGTTGAAAATTATAGATATATATGTATTTTTATTTTCTATTTTTTAATTTTTATATAGAGTTGAAAATTGTAAATATAATTTTTATTTTTTTAAATTATTTATTGTTGAAAATTATGAATATATGCTCAATTTACTTTGTTTAAATTAAATTTAAAAAAAAAAAGTCGAGCATATATTTTAATTTGTCAACTTTATATAAAATTATAAATATATGTTCATATTTTTCTTTACTTCAATTTAATCATATATTTATTTTTGTTATTTAATTTTATTGAGATATTAAACAAGTCATGTGATGTGCACATGCCCAAGGTTTTCCTCCAAAAGAAGGGGGCAAAATAGTCATTTCATTGAAAATTGGCCCAATTCAGCATTTTAGGGATAAGATATCCCCAAATTTTGAAATCGGACTAAATGTGCAGTTTTAGAAAAGTTAGTGTTTGCCAAACGCAACCCAAAAAAATTAAAGGACTAAAAGCGAAATCGAGCCAACTTAACGGACCAAAAAATAATTTTGCCCATAATTTTGTTTTCCATAGTTTACATAAGTTAGTTAATCGCATAAATTATGACTTTAGCAAAATCCCTTCTACTTATAACTTGACTCATGTAAAACTCAAAACAATCGATTATTATTTTGTTTCCAATTGAAAGGAAGAGAATTCGAGAAAATTTGATCATCTATGCCTGCGATAGATGAAAATTGAAAATCAAATTGATTCTCTAATTTTCAAACAAAGGTTACTATATAAATCACTTTTTATGCAATATTTAACTTGATTACTTGACCGACCCTTAATAATCGCCATTACAAATAAATAACTAAGAAGCTTTATTGATTTCGATTAGAGACAATTTGAAGAGTAAAAATGGATTAGTTCTACTATAAGAATCGCGGATGAAAAGCCCATAGAGAAAGCCCCGGTTTGGAATAGTCCCGATCGTTACAATCAATATAATAGAGATAAGCCTCGTCAATTAAGACATTCTAATTCCCTTTTGCTTCTCTTTCTTTCTCTATTGTTGTTAAGGGGTGATTTTTTGCCATTTTTGGCCTGAAATCACCCCATCGACATCCTTTTATTTTTGTTTTCTAAATAAGTGTTTCTCCGTATAGATCCCGGGTTATTTGTTTTTTTTTTGTTTGTTATTTCGTAAATGCAGTGCGGCATTTGGTTTATAAAGATCTTGGTGCGGTGTTTTTTTTTTTTGTGTGTGCGGGCGATTCAAACAAGCAAATTTTTGTTTCGACAGAGATAAATCGATTGTTGCACATCCGGAATCATAGGTACTCTAGGTATTTTAAATTTTTCAAAATTGTAGGGTTATCCCGAGTTTTGTTATTAATCTATGTGCTATGGAATTTTTCATAGTTTTATCTTTTATGGTTTTTAATAGATTTGTTTATGTCTTTTCGATGTATTGCTAGTTTGAATTAATTTAATAAAATTAATTTTCTTATCAAATAAAAAAATTATCCGGCGATATTTAATATTTTCGCGAAAAAATCGGACTATCAAAAAATTAAAAATTAATGGTCTAAAACTAAATTTGACTACCTAGAGGACTAAAAGTCTAAATGACTAAAGTTAGCGGAATAATTTTCTAATTTTCCCGGTAAATCACGAAAACTACCCTTACTAGTCTAATTACAAAAAAAAAAAAAAAAATCTAGTAATCTTTTAAAATTACAAATACCCCCTTAAGGCACTACAATACCCCCTTAAAATTAGTCTTTTTTTTATTTTTGCAAATACCCTCCTCAATAGGTACAATTTGTAAAATAAAAACAATATCAAGTGGATATTTGTAACCGTGAAAGATAGCTGGATCTTTTTTTTTTTAATTAGACTAAACCACAAGGGCAATTCTTTTAACTAATCCTTTCAATATATATATATATATATATATATATATATATGTGTGTGTGTGTGTGTGTGAAAATATTGGTTTGGTGCTATGGCAAGGTCATTAGCACTGTCTTAAAATCCCCGCTGCGACTTGGCCCCACCATGTCCGCCTATGCTATTATTCGATTAGCCCGCCAGGTCCCCGCCTAACCCCGCCCAAACTCCGCCTAGACGCTGGCCCCCGCTCTTCGTCCGACTAGCGCTAGCGCTTTTTAGAACACTCGATCATTAGACAAATTGTGAATCATGAAGCTTGACGCACTTGTAAATGTGTAAGCAAATAGTCAATCATCTCATACCTGAGGTGAAGCAGTGGATATCACTCTACAGATGAATAATGATCTGGGATACTGACTGGGTTTGGAATAATGCACATCAAAATCGTAGTTTCATATTAATCTACTAGGACCGGAAAGTCTCGTTTTAACTTGGACACTATTAACTATCTGATCATGGAAACAAGACAACTCTCCCGTACCAAAACCGCAAAACACTAAACTATTCCTCTTCAATCATTTCATTATTTTCCGAACCATCGACAAAATTCCGTTCAGATGCGAGACTCTCGTGTCCTTCCACATACTCTTCGGGAGGATTTGCTATCCCATTTCCATTTCTTTCCGGGGAATTTTTCTCCCAATTTCTCTAAGTGCCCATTTGGATGGAGGATTTGAAAATTCAAGGGGATTTCAAATGAATGGATTTCAAAGTCATTGGCTTTGAAATCCATCTCTTGTTTGGATGATGTGAATTTGTGTAAGGATTTCAAATCCATCTAAGTTTTGATAAAAAAATTAGAAACTCTATTTATTTTATTAATTGATATAAAATAAATAAAAATAAAAGATATAATCTTATTATTTTGGAAATAATTATAATTTTATATACTAATAAAAATATGAAATATATAATTTTTATTATGTCTTAATATGTGTGTAATGCTAATGTGTGTGCATATGTGAGGAGCAAGGGCGTAGATAGGGGCACTCCGAGCCCACCCCCCCCATTTTTTTTTAAAAAATTACACTGTAAATTTTTTAAAAAAAAAATTAATTATAATTTATATGATTTTCGTGTATCGGCCACCTCGATTTCGTGTAATCGGCCCACCCTATTTTTTTCCCCTCCCGCCCTTGGTGAGGAGAGTATGTGTGAGTGTGAGTATGAGTATGTGTGTGTATGTGTGTGTGTAAATGTGTGCAGCTTGTGAAAAAAATAATGTACTTTTTTGTTTTTTCTAGTTTTCCTTAATTTTTATTTAAAGTTGAAAAATATAAAATATATGTTCGACAAATTTTGTTTAATTTAATTTAAAAAAATAAATTGAACATATATTTATATAATCAGTAAATAAAATTTTAAAACATATAATGAAAAAAATAAAAATATGTATTTACAATTTTGAACTATATATAAAAATAAAAAAAAATTAGAAAAAAATATATATCTATAATTTTCAACCGTAAATCACAATTAAAAAAATAGAAATAAAAAAAGTAGAAAAAATATAGACATACAATTTTCTACTGTAAATTAAAATTAAAGAAAAAATAGAAAACAATGAAACAGGAAAAAAATATATTTACAATTTTCTCAGAATAAAATTTAAAAAAAATGAAAAAAAAAAAATAAAAAAAAAAAAAAAAAGAAAATAAATTTCTTTTATTTTTATTTTCTATTTTTATTTAATTTTTATTTAATGTTGAAAAATATAAAAATATATGTTCGGCTATTTTATTTTATTTAATTTAAGTTTTTTTTTATTTTTATTATTTAATTTATTATTATTTTTGTATGTTTACATTAATTTTAATTTAGAGTTGAAAATTATAGATATATATGTATTTTTATTTTCTATTTTTTTAATTTTTATATAGAGTTGAAAATTGTAAATATAATTTTTTATTTTTTTAAATTATTTATTGTTGAAAATTATGAATATATGCTCAATTTACTTTGTTTAAATTAAATTTAAAAAAAAAAAGCATATATTTTAATTTGTCAACTTTATATAAAATTATAAATATATGTTCATATTTTTCTTTACTTCAATTTAATCATATATTTATTTTTGTTATTTAATTTTATTGAGATATTAAACAAGTCATGTGATGTGCACATGCCCAAGGTTTTCCTCCAAAAGAAGGGGGCAAAATAGTCATTTCATTGAAAATTGGCCCAATTCAGCATTTTAGGGATAAGATATCCCCGAAATTTTGAAATCGGACTAAATGTGCAGGTTTAGAAAAGTTAGTGTTTGCCAAACGCAACCCATAAAAATTAAAGGACTAAAAGCGAAATCGAGCCAACTTAACGGACCAAAAAATAATTTTGCCCATAATTTTGTTTTCCATAGTTTACATAAGTTAGTTAACTGCATAAATTATGACTTTAGCAAAATCCCTTCTACTTATAACTTGACTCATGTAAAACTCAAAACAATCGATTATTATTTTGTTTCCAATTGAAAGGAAGAGAATTCGAGAAAATTTGATCATCTATGCCTGCGAGAGATGAAAATTGAAAATCAAATTGATTCTCTAATTTTCAAACAAAGGTTACTATATAAATCACTTTTTATGCAATATTTAACTTGATTACTTGATGGACTTAATAATCGCCATTACCAAATAAATAACTAAGAAGCTTTATTGATTTCGATTAGAGACAATTTGAAGAGTAAAAATGGATTAGTTCTACTATAAGAATCGCGGATGAAAAGCCCATAGAGAAAGCCCCGATTTGGAATAGTCCCGATCGTTACAATCAATATAATAGAGATAAGCCTCACAATTAAGACATTCTAATTCCCTTTTGCTTCTCTTTCTTCTCTATTGTTGTTAAGGGGTGATTTTTGCCATTTTTGGCCTGAAATCACCCCATCGACATCCTTTTATTTTTGTTTTCTAAATAAGTGTTTCTCCGTATAGATCCGGGTTATTTGTTTTTTTTTTCTTGTTTGTTATTTCGTAAATGCAGTGCGGCATTTGGTTTATAGCAGTCTTGGTGCGGTGTTTTTTTTGTGTGCGGGCGATTCAAACAAGCAAATTTTTGTTTCGACAGAGATAAATCAGATTGTTGCACATCCGGAATCATAGGTACTCTAGGTATTTTAAATTTTTCAAAATTGTAGGGTTCATCCCGAGTTTTGTTATTAATCTATGTGCTATGGAATTTTTCATAGTTTTATCTTTTATGGTTTTTAATAGATTTGTTTATGTCTTTTCGATGTATTTCTAGTTTGAATTAATTTAATAAAATTATTTTTCTTATCAAATAAAAAAAATTAAGACATTCTAATTAATGTTGAATTCACAATTATGTGCCTTGAGCAAAAGTTGTTTATTCGGTTAAACTCTGTTATTTATGTGCCTTTTCTCGAGCTGAAATTCAGCTAAGGATGCAATCATTTCCTCAAGTTAAAATTCAAGAATAGGTGCAAGTGCAACCATCACAATGCATGTAGATAACAATTTCCTGAGATCATATGTAAAAACTAAGAGAAAAATAAGATTCCGTACTTCCAAAAAGTATTGAACAATATCCTCCAAAAAAAAAAAAAACATGACATAAAAATAAAAATAAAATAGAACTAACTTCTAAGTTTTAAGTAATTGGATCCACCTCTGGACACCATATCAAGTCTGAGAACAAATCTGGAGTTGGTGCAGGCGTTATCCAAACGGCAAAATCCCATCTCTTAAGAAGACAAGAATTGTTGCTCGAGTTATAATTCCGGTCAAGAGAATGATATTTCCCACTACTCAAAGAGTAGTAAACTGCAGATCACCATGGAACCTAGGAAAATAAATCATATTTTCCATGTTTTTTAGATAAGCGATTCCAAAAGACGATACATCTCTAATATCCTCCACTAACTCCCATTTCATCCCCTGGCTCCAAGAGCTTAAACATATTCACTTTTCTTTCCTCATGCATGAGGAACACAGCAAACAAGTTTTCTTTCCCTTTAATTTTGAACAAGAAATGCTCTTTAATTTTGCTACCAATCCGACGTCGCCTTAATTAGGCACTGAACTTGATGACGAAACGCAACTTACAATTACGTTTACTCATATCAAACGTCGCGACATTTCCTTTCACATCCAAAAATATACAAGTCCACGGTGCAAAACGGGGCCCCACGCGATACCAAAAATCGCTTCCCGTGACGATATTTGTTTATCTCCCATTTATTCTCTCCATGCCTAAGCACAACTATTTTCACCACAACTTCTCCGAAATGTGGGGTAGAGATCCCAACAAAAACACAATCCGGAGAAGATTTATGGGGTTATTGATGATTGTATAAATTACAATTCTTACAAATTTGTAAGTATTAATCTTATTGGCACTAGTCTTGGAGTTGATTCCAATGTTTGAGATTAATGGACAACCTTGGACAGTTCCTCAACCATCGCCAAAGCCAAACTCTGGTTGGTTATTCAAAGTTTCAAGGAAAGGTATTTCAACAATTGTGATTTTAGAGTTTTACGCGTGGATATTAATGGAACCAAGTGTATTGAGATAGAGAACATGGGCGATACAACAATTTTTATTGGGTACAATGGAAGTGGATTTTGTTGTTCTTCTTCATCCGCAACCAATCCTAATTCCATATACTATACAAATGAAAAAGACGGGAATGTGTATATCTAGGACTTGGAAGAAAGGAATACATATTCGATGTTGCCATGTCCTGCTGCTCATCACTATCGATCAACTAATTATTGGGTGGATCTCCGGGACGTCCTCCATCAACTCATTGATTAACTTTTTATTCATTGTTTCGTTTGGATTTATGTCATTAGTAGTCTACATTTATTTACTTCTCTCTCTCTCTCTCTCTCTCTCTCTCTCTCTCTCTCTCTCTCTCTCTCTCTCTCTCTCTCTCTCTCTCTCTCTCTCTCTCTCTCTCTCTCTGTGTCTAATTTCAAGTATGAAAGAACTGTCATTTTTTTAGATAATTGATCGAAAGTTTCATCAACTTGTTGTATGCTTGAAGATACAACTCATGAATGTTTAAGTGATCTTATATGAGACTTTTCATGAACTATAAGTTTATGAGTCGGATCATACAAAATACAAAAAATATGAGTTTTTCTTATAAATTTGGGTTTTGGTTGGAATTCTATAAACATATAAGATCCATTTCATGGACTATGTCAATGGGACCATCTCATACAAGTTTTTGACAATAATGTGTAGATGCTTAAGAGTCGGTGAATTGATTTAAGAAGCCGAATTCACATAAGCAGACATTTTTCGTGCAAAAACCTGATATGTAAACAAAATCAAGTTTATTATACTTTGCATTGACTCTTAAAGAAATATATTAGGTTGCATTTGGATGGGGGGGATTTGAGAGGGGATTTGGGAGGAGGGATTTGAAATTCTTAGCTAAATCCACACTCCTTTTGGCATATAAATCCAAATCAATGGATTTCAAATCCCTCTTTAAGTTTTAGTTCATTTTCAAATGATTTCAAATCCCTTCCAAAACCTAGTCATTTGAATTACATTCTTTTTTTTTCCTTTATGCTCACTTGCATATTCACACACTTACACACATTCACACACACTACACATACATTTACACACACCGCACACACATTTACACACACACGCTCAGCTTTTACACACACGCACACATTTACACACACACACACACACACACACACAAGTGCACGCATTTACCACACACACTACACATGAAAAGTCGAGCATATATTTTAATTTGTCAACTTTATATAAAATTATAAATATATGTTCATATTTTTCTTTTACTTCAATTTAATCATATATTTATTTTTGTTATTTAATTTTATTGAGATATTAAACAAGTCGTGTGATGTGCACATGCCCAAGGGTTCCTCCAAAAAAAGGGGGCAAAATAGTCATTTCATTGAAAATTGGCCCAACTCATCATTTTAGGGATAAGATATCCTCGAAATTTTGGAATCGGACTAAATGTGCAGTTTAGAAAAGTTAGTGTTTGTCAAACGCAACCCATAAAACTTAAAGGACTAAAAACGAAATTGTGTCAACGTAACGGACCAAAAAAGCAATTTTGCCCAAAATTATGTTTATTATTCTTGGATTTCGCTTTCATCGCCATCGAAATATTCTTTCTTCATCCAATCCACGTGTAAAGGCTAAAGCAAACAATTAAAAATGGGTTATTTTCAGTTTTAGTACCTCAATTATACCTACTTTTCGGTTTTGATCCCAGGGTTCAATTTAATCAATTTGAGTACCCAACGTTTTGAGTTTTAATCAATTTGGATACCTACCGTTAAATAACTCGTTAAAAGTGACCGGTTGATCGGTTGTAGAAGGTTTTTCAAACTTTTGAATATATCATTTTTGGTACCTTAAGTTTATTGATTTATCAAAATTGGTCCCTAGATATTTTAATTTTTATTCAAAGGATATGATCTCTTCAATACTCCAACTCTTTTCTTGAGGGCCACGAAAATGGTATCGTAGCTTAGGTTTATTAAGAACTTTTAGTTACATTTATTATATTTGTGTAATTAACAATTGGTGAGGAGAAATTACTCCGAGAATATGGATCCTGACGCTTGTCCGAGATGTACTCCATACAGATATATCGCTAAATTTTCACGATGTACGCACAAGAACGCCAGACAAGATAGCATATTGGAATCACCAATATGAGATCCAGAAACTTGCAGGAGCCGATTGGAAAACCTTGAGACACCGCGATAGACAATCGGCGTATTATCCGAATTTCCTCACGGTCAATCAAATATTATATGTTGATCTCGATGAATCATCAAGAAGAAGTCCATGAAAATGTCCATCAAAATATTGATTCTTGATGGTGTACCGGAGTGGAGCGAGATACTTAGACAAATCTAAATTTTCGAAGATCTTAGAGAAGTCCGTAAGACAGTGTAGAATTATGGTAACCGCCATATTCATCTACTAGCACAAGTTCATCGATCCAACTGGATGGAGACGATGGTGAAATATCGAAGGAGACTCTTGAAATCCTTCATGATATCCAAACGAGTGAAGAATCTAAAAGAAAGACCGAGTTCATCCGGAGGAAAAGAAGCGTATTGACTTTGGGGACAGACTTATTTTAGACCAAAAAGGAAACCAACCGAAGTTATACGAAAAATGACAGATGATGAAAAGCTCATCGCCATCATCAAAGGAAAATCCGTCACCCATTAATAAGTGATGGATATGGAGAAAATAAATCTTAAAGATCTACATGACCTTGCGTAATCCTTTGCGGGATTAGGAATTGTGGATTTAAAGATGAACACGGGAGATGGAACATTGGTTACCTATGATCCAAACAGGAGACCAATTCCACCACCAATTCCACCACCTCCACCACCAGTTTAAGTTGCTTCTATATAACTCTTGTTGTGCATGTTGATAGGGGGAGCATTTGCTATATGTGTTTGAATATCTCTACTCTCATCCTTGTGTTTTTATTGCATGGAATGTTGTCGCTCACAACGGATAGTTCTCTTTAACCGGTAAAATTGTTTTGTTTTCAAAATCGGCCTCGTTAAAATTGTTTTGGTTTGTAATCATCAAAAAGGGGGAGATTGTTTGATAAATGGATTTATCGTGATTTTGATGATTTTGATTTTACACCAAAACAATGGTTTTAAAGGTTATCCAAATACTCCTAAATGATTTAAAATGGTTTTAATATTTTCCTGAGTATTTCTTCAAGTTTTATTTTCGACAAAATTGGACAACACTTTTAATGATTTTCTGTTAATGTATTTTTACACCAAAAATGTTGTCCTAATACTCCCGATCGGTCTAAAATGTTTTCACTATTTTTCTGAGTATTTCTTGAAGTTTATTTTCGATATAAAATTGGACAACACTTTTGTTTTGAGGTCAACCGGTCGCCGTATAGGGCAACCCGCACTGAAAGTTGAGGAAAACAAAAACTTCATGTTTGCAAAAATGGTCGTGGCAACCGTGCGGTCGACCGGCGATCGGCGGTGACCGATACCTGGGAGCAAAAATCGAGGCATGAACTTCTGCTTTCATTTTTTGATGAGTGCAACCGGTTGTGGTTAGGGTCGACCGGCCGAGGTGCACGTCGACCGGCCGCCTGTGTAAATGTTGATATGATTATTTCAAACTCTATTTACGTACAACCGGTCGCCCTTAAGTTTGACAAAGATAATTCTAACCATTGTGCGTGAATGACTTTTTCCTTAAATTGTGGAATTGATTTCTAACAGACTATAATCTTGATTTTAATTGTAATTTTTGTAGAAGTCAGATTCCAAGAGGAGCCTATCAAGTATCAATCTTCTCCTATAAATAGAGGAAGATTTGAAGCACAACAACAAGAGAGAAAACTACATCACAACAAGATACACTCAAGAATATACTTGTTCTTACATTGTCTTATTTCTTGTTGTAATTTGCCTAGCTATTCACTTTCACATCCTTGAGGTCTAGGCTTTTCTTGATTACACTTGCACTCTATTGTATTATCAATTATCGAGTTGTAATCTTGAATTTGGGTAATCATTCAACACAAGATATCCTTGTGAGTGTTCTTGTGGTAAGAACACACTTGGGTGATCTAGGTGATAGGTGTAAGAAGATTGTGGTAATCTTCTTGTTGAGGTGTTGAAGAGTGTGGTGCTCTTCAAGGGTGAAGATTGTGGTAATCTTCACAAGGTGCCGTTTGGAGATTGTGGTAATCTTCAAGTGAGATTGTGGTAATCTCAAAGGTGGTGTTGAAGAAGAGTGTGGTGCTCTTCAAGGTGTTGGTGTAAGATTTTGTTGTAATAATTTTGGTAATTATTAATAAAATCTTTTTCTCTTTTCGAAACCCATCTCGGATATACTGGGGTGGTAGAGCACGTAGTCCCTAGGTGGGGTGAAGCTCTATAAATCGACGCGTGTTGTTTACATTCCGCACCTTTATATTTGTCTTTGAGCATTCGGTTTGAAAAAGAGGGATAAATCGAAAAGATGGAGATAATCTATTCACCCTCCCCTCTAGATTATCGTAGCGCTTGGAC